>JAEIHY010002559.1:0-19520 GCA_018904565.1 Drosophila tsacasi
TGTTTATTTAAATTTTAAAATGAAACGCTTTATTTTGGTACATGGTATATAACAGTCGTTGACGAACGACTGTAGCTTTCTTACTTGTTCTTTCAAGTATAGTAATGGATATAGTTCAATCATTCAAATTCTTTTAATTATTAACTTGATCATCGTGAAATTATGCACTTTTCTTTAAGTTACTTTAGTTTCTATATTTTTAGTTAATAATAAAATATCTGATAGGTATTTTCCAATTTATTATTTACTGTGTAGCAGAAGCAGCCACCAGTAGACGGAGCAATTAGGCAGCGGTACAAGGTTCAACATCGAGATAAGGGGGCAAGAAACTGGGAAAGAGGTAGAGCAAGTTGCTTTTGGCCAAAGGTAAAGCCAAATGTAGAGGTAATGGTGGTGGTATCCCTGCCGGCCGCTTAACGGGTTTTGGCCGTTCAAGTGCTGCGGCTTTTAATGGTATTGTGTAACAGAACGCACCGTGGCCAAGACGAGCAAACATCTTTTTTTATTTCTCTCTTTTGTTTTGGGGTCTGTCATGGCCGTAATTTGTTGTTACTGTTGTGCCCATGGCTCTTTAGGTGGTCGAAAAGAACCGTTGCCACTGCCAAAATACAGTGAAAGTTGGCCACGCATTATGCAAATTCAATCGGTACGCCAGTATTCAGTATTCATGTACCAGATTCCACAGAAAATAAAAGTTCGGTCGCAATCTGAAGCGCAGATCAGCAGAGAATCCCGCTCCAGAGTATCTGAACTCTGATATTTTGTATCTGCTGGCTTCATCGATAACAGTGCACGAAAGCGAACTGACAAATGACGACACGGAGAAAAAGTGGGAGGAAATGCTAGAGTAAGCGAAGTGGAAATGCTCTTTTGTGGGTGTTGATTATGTGGGTGAATTATTTTAGTATCTTATTCTTGAAAAAACTGTTCCTCTTGATTTCCCGTGCACTATTTTCTAACACATCCTCTAGCATTTTCTTTATAAAATAATCTAAAAAAAATGAATGAACTTAATCCGTATCCAGTTAACTGCAAATATAAGCTCCAACCATGTGCTCATCCGAATATTACCCGTTGCCAGGGTAAAGCCACTAATACAGCCGTTATGGCAATGTGTGGGTTTCCTCCTGCTGCCGCTGTAGCTTTTTGCCGCTGCGGATGCTGATGGCTACACAATACGAACTCCGCACAAATAAACTTTCACCGATTTCATAAACCGAAGAGCAGCATCCAAGCAGCGGTAGCAGCGGCAGCAGAGACCGAGGAACGACTCTGGCAGCAACGGCAACGTCTCGAGTGCCACTGCACACCCGGCTCCACTGAACTTTAGATTAAAACCACTTGCGTCCGTTGCATGATTAATAAATTATTGAATTACTTAAGTGCTACATAAGAACTAAGGAATTAAATCCAGCCTCGGTAGGCCGCGGATGCAGCGCGGCGCCTTCGCTTGTGGTGATGCCCATGGCCCTCGCCGGTCACGTAGGATATGCTGTGACTACTCTCACCGCCGTGCTGGGAGGCTGTCTTTAGGCCCAGGATACCGGCCATCATCAGAGCCACCATTGCCACACCCAGAGCCTTCATGGCCAGGGCTGCGATTCCGCCCAGACCCATAACGGCCATCGCCTTGCCAAACATCAGTGCCATGGCCAGCAGCATGCCCTGGCCCTTGTCCTTTTTTCGTGCCTCTGGAACAATCAAAAATACATTTTATGAGCATGTGACTCCGAAATATCCTTCAGGGCAATGCAGATACACTTGGCCGTCCAAGTGGCTTTTGATTTCATGCAAATATTTGGCATTTCGATTGGCCCCGAATGTCAAAGCACTGCGGCAAAGATATATATACATTCATTTATCCATTTGAACGCTAAATGGAAATTCAATAATTGGACTAGGAATGGGAGAGGATTTACATCTTCATTAGAATACAAACAGATAAAACAAAGCATCTCCCTCCCAATTAATGAATTTGGTTATTCTGAAGGCCTAGGCACACTTAGTGACTATTTTAGGACTTTTAGGCCAAATATTTATATTTATTGATTTATTTACTTATGGAAAATATTGGCTGAAAAACGTGTACAAAGTGTCACAAAATAAATAATAACAGTTAGATAACTTTAATATCTATATCAGTATTTATATATAAATTGGTAAATATTTAACAAAGATTTAGAAGAATATTTTTAAAGGCAATCGTCAATTGGAAATCGCAGATTCCCATTTAAGCCAAATTTAAATGGAACCTTTTATTGTGCTTCAAGATAATAAGAATAATTTTCCCTTTTCCTAAGTTTAGTTAAATTCTTTCTTGTTTCACTTTCAAACACCGTAAATATTTTCATTTCATTTTTTAGTTGCTTTAAGACGCCCAATTCAATATTCCACGCACCTGAAACATGCGCCTCGTCCTCTAGCAGATCAGCCAGCTTCACATTAACCTCGTGCGTTCGCAGATAGAAGGACAGACTGTCCAGCAGACTCTGCTCCGGCTCCTCCTCCGCCATTGAGGCATTAAGGGGAACTATCTCCAGGCCCTTCACCACCACCAAGGGCTTATCGCTGCGGTTCAAATTTCGCAGGACATTGCGCAAGGCCCGTTCACCGCGGCAATACAACGTGATACCCGCATCCTGGTCGCAGTTTTCCGCACGCACGACCGTGAAGAGCAACAAGCTGAGCAGCGGGAAAACACGGAACATGTTGCCGAAACGATTCAAGTTCAACTAAAAGCCTTGACAATTGCTTGGTCATATTTTATAGCCCCCATTTCCACGGGGCACTTTCCCAGGGGGCCACCGCAGAGGGGTTAGGACCCAGTCAAGCATCCCCGTCCGAATTGTCACAATTGTAAATTAAAACAATGGTGCTTCTGGAGAGAAAGAAAAGTGCTTTCAGTTCGCGTTTCTCCGCCTTCCATTTTCTTTCCCGGGCCGTGCAATTTTCTTCTTCACTGGCCGTTGCAATTTTTCCAATTTTCAACGGTCAGTTGGTCGGCAGCCGTGGGATGCGCTTGGCTGCCCCCTTTCCACCAACCACCAACTACCAACTACCAACTAGGTACTACCAACCACTTGGCATTTGGTTCACCCGACTCGGCGGCTCTCTGCCAAATTATACAGATTAGAAGTGCTTAAAGTGCCGCGGGTTTGTTCCTATTCCACACCTGCCTCCTGCGCCACTTCACACGGTTCTTGCGCGGCCCAGACAACTCCATTAGTCGGCTGGCGAGCGTGCCAGCCGAAAAAGCGAAAGTTACCCCGCCCGAGAGATGAGCGACGAGCCAAGTATAACGTTTAGTAGCTATTTGCGTTGGCCGGCGCACATGCAATGGCCATAAAAATGGGTCGCCCGAGCGTGGAAGGGTAGCGGGGTGCCTCGTGCGTATAATGTGGCCGTAACTCAATTAGCGGTGCAAAATAAATCAAAAATTAGTACGCTTACTGCTTCGTAATACAGCTAATAAACTAGAGCTTCTCCGGGAATGTGTATATTTTGTTACTGAAATCAAAATGTAATATTGATAAATCATTGTTCCTTATAACCTACAATTTAAATTTATAATTAAGCGAACCTAGTAATTATTGTATGTGCCACAATTAGCCCAGTTTAATGCACAGCTTTTATTCTCTAAACAACTTTATAAAAGGTAGTTTATAATTAGCGTTCTTTGCTCTTAAACTGGGTCAACCTACCATGGAGGTGGTAAAACTGCGGCCCGCTTGCAACGTGGTGGCATAATTCAATTAGACAGAGACACGGCCAACAGTCTTCTGGGGGATTTCGTAAGATGTGGCCCGGGTTTCGGGTATTTTGTAATACCGCCAAACTTATTAATCAAGTTAACGTGACTGGGGGTCCATCGGGCGAGCGAAAGAAGGCAACTTGGCGGCGTCAAAGTCCCGCTCCGTTCGTCGTCATCGCCATTTCTCCCCCTCGCCGGAGCGGAGCTGCTGGCGATGAGTGCGATGATGATGAGGATGATGATCGACTCGACTTCAAAAGCAATAACTTTCACTCTCAATGTATTAATTTTTATATTTATCATATTGTTGTTCAAAACAAACACACGCTCGCGTACACACACACACGCCATCGATCTCTGGAAATTTGGAAACCCCGAACGATGTAAAAAAAATTAAACAACAAAACAAGTCGTCCGTTATTGAGCCGAACTGGCAGCGAGTCAACCAAAAATTGATCTGAACTCGTTACGTTTGCCTTGTGTCGGTGCCGGCAATAAAAAGAAAGTATCTCCCCCTGGCAGATCATCAGTCGGAGTCTGCGACTTCGACTCCATCTCCATCGCCATACGAATCTCGAATCTGGTATCTCGAAAGCAGACAAGGTTCAATTCGATTCATTTGAGAGGGGGTCTTTGTGACCGCTGTTGTTCCCAGCGTGAATCTGAATCTGTATCCGAGTCCCAGCCCCCCAACTTGTTATAATTGATTGTTGTGCAGCATCATCGTGGTCGGCGTCATCGTCATTAAAGAATCTCATTTGCCACACATTCAATTGAATCCCCAATCCAGTGTGGTGCAATGTGCATTGTGCTGACTGATTGAATGAGGCGGCAGATGTGGGTGGAAATCGTCCGTGGAGTGAGCAGGTGTGAGGGTGTCTAATGAGAGGTGGCAAACCAGACATTTCGGGTTGAATTATTGCACCGTAATGAGAGATTAAACGTTCGTTTCTGGTTGCCATCTCACTTTAAAGTTTGAGCTATATGTTCTGTTAGATATTAACATTATCATTTCCTATTAAGCAGAATAAATATCAAACCGAATAATCAATCCATAATAAAATGCACAAGAAGTTACATGAAAACTGATCAAGTTTGGTCCTTGATCCAATTACAATCTTCCAGAGTACACATACCTCTGCGTAGATATTCAAAGATAATATAAAAAGATTGAAAGAACATTTAAATAAGTGCACAAATTATAAAGAGTTAATTAATTTATCTACAACACTTTTAGTCTGGCATTCTTCGAACCCACTTTTAGAGGTTCCACTGTTTGGACCTGCTCCCAAAAGTTTGCCACGCTTCGTGTTATTCCTGGCACACCGCAAAGTATGCCTTATAGTCACTGCAAGCTGCTGGTGACTGCAGCGCAATTAATGCGAAGACCGAGTAGACATCCTGCGGCTTTTTGGAGGCAAATGTGGTGGCAAAAGGGAAAACACGGCTGCGGTTGTAAGTCAGTGGCACCTAATTAAGGAACCCAACAGCGACAGCCATGGCAACTGGAAAGACAAACCGCGGTGAGGCAAGGCTTTTCTTATGACACGCACAGGTGAAATCAAACATAAATATATGTTTAATTATAAAACAATTAGATTAAAATAAATTAAACGTATCGCTGGGCTCAGGCAATCGATTAGCCAAGTGAAGAAAAACAACCGAAGAAAATAAACAAGTTGCAGAGCCATTAAAACGCAAGGGAAATTCGTGCCGGTGAAAATAAAGCAGCAGCAAACCGCAGAAAATCAACATCAACACAGCAGATAAACCAAACAACCGGAGCAGTTCAACTGCGTCTGTAATTGCCGGCGAAATAAATAATATTATTACTATAGTTAGAGTTATTGTTATTGTTATTGTTATTGTTACAGTCGGGCATAAGCAAAATACAAACATTTTGGAATGGATTTAATTGAGCTTATTTCAAAGCCGCCTGCATTTTTCGCATGACTCGTGACAATTTCGCTTTGATTGACTGCCAAAGAGCCAATTTGTCCGTCAGCCCAGACAGATCCGGTGGACATGGTGCGATGAGAGGTTTAAGGCCGTAGACAAGTCACTTGCCATACTCTGGTGTGGAGAGGAGGCTTGCAATTGAGGCGGATTACTTTTCGAGGGTTCTCGCTCTCGGGACTTGAGACACGGTCTTGTGAGTCAAGAGGAAGCTGTGTTGCTTACAGATTAAGATTCAGTTGGAATGAACATGCAATTTGGGATGCAATCAAGTTTGGTCGGATTCCCTTGCTCTCTTTTAAATTCCTATTTAAATTATAGCTGTTCTAATACAGATGAAAAAAAAGAACTAAAAATATTCCGTTTCAAAATATTTTAACTGCTCAAGCTAGGTTTATTTTATGGGTAATTTCAACAGACTTATCAAAGGTCTTGCTCCATTTGGCATCATATTTCTCTCTGTGTGGCTTTGTCTTATCCCTCGGCCACCACATTGTGATATCCTTTGGAAACAGACAAAGTTTTTGGGTTCAAGCGAGTGTCCGAACAATTGGGGGAGGGCTGCCAAGGAAAGGGAAGTTTTCGGGCAGGAAACTTTGAATCTGCACTTGTCGAACTTCTTGATTAGATTTATATTGAAAGCAATGCCTTGTCCACATCTCAACTGTGTTCGCTGTGAGCCCTCGACTGGTTACAACTCGATAAAAGTGTAAGGCCAGTGAAAAGTGAAAAGCCTTTGGCCGGAGATATGATTAAATTTGCTTTGGCTACTTTTAGTTTCACTTAAGAGTATTGGAAATATTGAAATCAGAGCCAATTAAGGCGAAGAAGCCGCTGGCTGCCTTTTGGACGCGGGACTCCTACTCCGACTGCGACTGCGGCTCCACCCAGCGGATCCGGTTGCAGTCAAGGATCATTAAACTTCGGTGGCACACGTAAACCCAACGACACACACAAAACTGGAGCAGCTGGCTCGCTGGATGGTTAGATGGCTAGATGGATGGATTGGCTTGGATTAGATTACCTCTTTCGGGCTGCGTCACCGCTTTCCTTTCAATGTCCATCACGGCTTTTGGCCCCGGCCTTGTACATTGTTTCTGCGTTTGGACAATGTTGCCACGGTTGCGGATGCACATAGAGAAATTTAAATAAAAATATACCAAAGTGTTTAAGGCTTAGGTAATATGAATGTGTCCTAAGGTGTGATGTATCAAAAGGGAAATTCAGGAAACTCAGTATAAAGTATGATTTATTATCTCTTTGCTATAACTATTGAAAGTACTGTAAAATTATCACATCCATGTTGTAACATTGTATTTCTTTCTGTATGCTCGGTGGTAGGCTTTCTTGGCGAACCGCCTCGCATTACTTGCACTTTTGCGGCATTGGCCAACGAACGATGGTGTCAAGTTGCGAATGCCGCGGCCATTCAGATTACAGTCATTACACTCTCAGTGGATCCTCGGCCAGATAAGCAGCTGGATGGCCCCTGAAGAGTGCTGAAATGGTGCCACTGTGAAAGAACGAACGGTCGAGGTCTGATTGCCACTGCCTCAAAATTGGCCACAATTACCGAGCTTGCCTGCGTGCCAATGCCTGGCTGACTGGCTGGCTGCCTGACTGGCTCGCTGGCTGGAAAAGTGAATATTTATTAGTCCCGCTCATCATGCACCGACGAAAAGTATTACTCCTCCATCGCCCCAGTCTTCCCCTGCTCAGCAGAATGTAACTGAGGCGGCGATTTATAAAAAACGAGAGCTATTAGTTCGTTTCACTTTTCTTTTATTATTTATTTATTTATTGTGAACAGGCGCCGAGGCGTGGCCACATCTCAAGCCTCAGCCTGCGCCTCTGATTTTCCACCCACCACCTCCCGCAAGTGGCGACTTAATTGTACCCGTACTCCAACTGCTTTTACTTTTGCCTGCGAAAATTGTTTCTCTGCAACTTGCGGGCAAATTAATGAGCAGTAAATTAGCCGCATTAGTACAGCGGCCACATGCCGCGGACGCCGTCAAAGCCACTGGCTTTTCTGCCATTCTGCCACGGCCACTGCCACTGCCTTTACCATAACTCCTGCCCCCTGGCCAAGAGACGGCCTCCTATGTTGCTCGTGTGTAGGCCAAAGTTCGCCCGTAATGTCATGTGTTTAATGAAATTGCAGCTAATTAAGTCAGCCTTTTCAACCTTTCGGGAATGCAACTGAGAAGCGTCGTATGCAAAAAGCCAAAGCAAATTACAAAGCACTGCGTTCAGTCTAGTTTTTACAGTGGGGCAATATTCGATTTGCAACTACCGCAATATTTGCAAGTCTTTTTTTAAAGCCGAAATATTATTTTAATATTTTTATTTTAAAATAAGCATCTATGGTATAGCTGAGTTGAACAAAAAAGTGCTTTAAAATTTTTATTTTGGATTCGAAATTTTTCTTTTTTCCAAAATCGTTAGACTAAACTTAAACAAATGCGTTTTATATTTAAAAAATATTGACAGCTATAGTCAGTTTGGGAAGTAAATATGGACTAGCTAAAAAAATGCAGCCAAGTACATCGAGACTGAGGAATGTGCCACAGTGCCACTGTGCACCTGCAACGAATGCTGCGATACTGATGCCTGCCCGCTGAGTGATGGCCGTCACTCAGCTGGTTGACTTGAAATCAAAACTGTAGCAGACACGGGCGGCATTGTTGGTGGTGGTGCTGGTGGGACGGTGATAGTGATAGCTTGGTAGTGGTAATAGTGATGGTGGCGCAGTGGCAGCCAGTGGGGCTGCACGCAGCTTGGTCGGATGCTGCTGCCGCTGCTCCAATAAAACTGAGTTGCATGCAACTGCTGGTAATTAGTAGCAACAAGGCGCTGCATCAGCTGCCATCGAATCACGAGTATTTCGCACTCGCATCCATGTGAAGGATACGCCGCGCCCGTCTTCTCTCCAGTGTCGTGTGTTGTGGGGTGTTCTTTGATATAAAAAATATAAAAAAGGGAATTAAATCCTGAAAATGCCAAGCCATTTAATTGCCAGCTTCCTTTTGCTGGCCCTCAGCCTAAACCTGAGCCCTCGTCCTGCGCTTGCAGCCATACACAAGCGAAGTGGCGCGAATTCCCTGGGAGTGGAGATGGAGGCGAAGCCTGCGGCCAGTCCTGCGGCCAGCGTTGAGAACACAGACCTCCTGGACAAGCTGAGTTGGAAGTGTGCAAACAACGCCAGCTGCCTTTATGGCGTGGCCAACGGCATCATGGCCTCCTATCGCCGCGGCGAGACCATTAAGCTGGGCCTCTTTGACCTGGTCAAGCTGCCCGAGCTGGACGCCTCGCACAAGCACAAGTGGGGCTCCGGCCGGGGTCTCTCCAGCTTCATGGACTTCGTCACCGGAAACGCCATCCGGGTCCCCGTGGGACCAATGGTATTCAGTGTTCAACGAGCTGAGGATGACAGCGAATACATCGAGGTGGCGCTGCTGAAGAAGGCATCCAGTGGAACAGGTAAAGAGACCGGGTGACATCTGTCCGACGTCCACGCGGGAGCCATTGGCTCCCGGTGGTCTGGCCTAACCAGCTGCTCCTGCTTGGCATGCGCTGGCATTCGGTCGACACTTGACTGCCAACTCTGACAAGACTGTGACATATTCTTACACTTGGGAAAGAGAAGATAAATCATAGGGTTTTACTTGAATTTCGTTCTATATTGTAAATTGGGAGCATATATTTTCTGAAGAATGAAAAGATACGGAACTCGATTAGAAAAAATAGTAAGTTCTAGTTCGTTAGCAGTTTCTTGTGAGAAAATCTCAACAACTTCCCTTTTACGGTCTGCTTGTTTTTAAATAGTTTCCTAGTTTTCTCACAGTTTGGGGTAACAGTAAAAGTTAAACTTACTCTCCTTTTTTTTCGTTCAGCAATTTATTTAATATTTGATCAAGTAGCAACCTCCTTAGATGCTGCCAAGATTGTTTAGGTGTATACATCCCGAGAGACCCTGCCAAGCTTAATTCCTCGTCCGATGAATATCAATGACTTTGTTGGGACCAAACTCCCATTATTTATCCCCATTTAATCTAACGTTCGATACACAAGGCATCACCGCATCAATCATACCGCATCTCGTGACAGGAAAGGGGCGGGAAAATCAAAGCCCGTCCCATGTCGCACTATTACGTATACGTATGAGTGCCATTACAACCATAAAGCCTAAAACGTGTCTTGTTTCCCTAAAATCCACAACAGGACGCTTGCAAGGAAACGGAATCCTCGGCGGCGGAAATGGAGGCGGCAGTGGTTTTATGGGTGGAGGCGGTGACAGCGGAGGTGGCGGTCTTATGGGAAACCGAAGGCGTAAACAGCAGCAGGACAAGAAACAGTTCCAAATGTACATACCCATGTACCTGGCGGCCACCACTTTTGGCTGGACGATGGTGGTGGCCAAGTCGGTGGGCCTGCTCACCCTGAAGGCTCTGATCCTGTCCAAGATCGCCTTTGTGGTAGCTGCAGTTTTGCTTATCAGGAGACTCATGGATAACGCCCAGGAAAGGTGAGTGAGACTTGCTCTATTATTGTGAATTAAATTGAAAGAAATTGTTTTTAATTGTTTTGAAATCATGAAAATTAATTGTTGAACAGGGTGTACCCCTTTCCGGAACAGACGCCCTACATGATGCCCTACGGCATGGACTATCCGCTCCACGGCGCTGAGATCGCGCCGGAAATGTACCCTGCCTCGCTGCATCACCTGGCGATGGCGGGCGGTGGCCAGCTGCCCGGACATCCAGGTCATCCGGGCCTGGAGAGCCTGAGCGCCGAGAGCCACCTTCACTCCGCCCAGGTGTCCAGCGACGGCAGTAACAACACGCAAGTTCTGGCGTCCTTGGGCGGGCTCAGCGCCCTGGCCCACAAGATCAAGCGTGAGGACTCGTGGATGGCGAAGAGTAAGTGTAAGTTTATCCAGTGTTCTCCATATTTCAGGCAGTCGGGGAGGGGGTAGAGAACCTAGGCATCCCAAAGACTCCCAATTTTTCCGTAACTCCATGGCCGGAGTAAACTCCCTGAATGCGCATGCCGTGGCTGTGGCTGCTGCTGCAGCCGACGGTGCCGTAGAGGAGGACTATGAGGACGATGGCGATGACACATTGGGTATGGGATTTGTTTGGGGTTCACAGCATTATTTTGATAGTTTGGGCACAATAAAAAATATGGTATATTTTTAGGCAGCCTTGGTTTGGCGATAGGAAATATGAAATTGTAAAAATAATGGTTACAGTCCTCTTTGTATAAATTGCATAGCTGTGTTAAATACAGCATAATGTTAATATGGAATTCCTTCTACGCTGTCTTGAATCTGAGAATCTGGATTTAGTTTTAATAAGACTCGGTGTGAAGTTCAGCACCCCTGAAATTAGTCGTACTTGCATACTTTTCTGCCACAGAGTATATTAAAGCTCGCAATGCAATATTTACAGTTGCACGTTCATTAATAAAAATACGTTGCACAAAGAACTGTATAATTAATAGCAGCCAGGGATGTGACCCGGTCTTCCCCTAACGCCTAAGCCTGTATCCTATTAACTTGAGTGCACCCCAAGCAGCTTCCACCCCTCATCACTTCAATTCAAGCTCCGGGAGCTCTGGGAGGTGCCAATTACTCTACTGATTAATTAAGAAACTCCCTCCCGTTGCAGCCACTCCCGCCCGGCGACCACTGATCTACAACTACGTGCAGCCGCAGATGCCTTACTACCGCTCCTGAGGCGACAATTAGCCAATTAGCAGCTACCAAAGACCGCGTGGGTAGCGGGAGGCCGGAGGTCGGAACATTAGATGGTTAGAAGGCGGCTCTGCTGCCATAGGACACCGAATATCGGACATCGCAAAGGGCATCGAACGTGCTCCGGGCTGCTCTCAACCCGACGAGCTTACGTGTCGAAATTATTTATTGAATCGTTCTTAACTTAGTGAAACCTGCGCACACATTTAGTATAGTTCAATGTCTCTGTAATTAGCAGTTGAAGTGCTACATAAACTGAAAAAAAAACCATAAATAATTGAGCACAAAGTTGTTCAGAAATTATAATCGCTTGCCTTTTATTTATGCAATAAATATTAATAAGTAAATAAATTAAGAGTACGTATAAATAAATTACAATTGATAGAATGAGCGTCATTGAGAAAATGGAAAGTGAAAGTGAGTGAGAGAATAGCTGCAGCTGCGAAAGACTAAGACACATGCGGAGGCACTGAGAGGGAGAAAAATCGTAATTCTAAGGGAAAGTAGAGAAAGCATCGCTTTCAAGAGATCCAAAGAGAAAAAGAGCGACAGAGATAGTGAGAGCGTGAGAGAAGCTTTCCCAAGCCAGTGTTAGAGGAAAACCCAATTTAGTTCATTCCTGATCTAATGACATACATAACAAGTTACTTGTGCTCTCCCACCGACTTTATTGCACCACTTTCCCCGGCTGCTGGCCGCTGTAGGCCAGGTTCTGGGCCTGCTCCTGCTGGTGCTGCACCTCCTTGGCCAGGATATCGGCGTGCACGTCCACCAGGCCCTCCACGAACCCGTCGAAGGCCCTCGACCAGCCGGAGCTGTAGCTGTCGTGGTGCGACGGCACCTCCACGATGGTCTTCTTGCTGGACAGCAGCTTCTTCAGCGAAATAATCACCGCCAGCAGCAGGGCGATCTTCGACACGATCAGCGCCTTGCCTGCCAGCAGGAAGAGACCCTTGAGCAACAGTGCCCCCACCATACCCGTCTTTGCGGCCATCATCATGAGCAGCGGTCCCATGTTCTTCATCTTTCCCCGTCCCTCCTGCAGGGCCTCCAGCGGACGCACGGACACGCCCACATTCAGACTGCCCGCCGGATCGCTGCTCATCACGAAGTCCGCGTTCTCCGAGAAGCTGTAACGCAGGGAGCGGGATCGGATGAACTTCCACAGCTTGTTGGCCATCAGCAAGGCGAACGTCTCCTCGTCAGAGCCCATGGAGCGGGCCAGCAGCTGGTTTACCTCCGGATCATCCGGCACCATCGAGATGTTCCTGAGGATGAAAGTCGTAAGAACATTATAGTTGCCATTTTTGCTTACACTGTTCATGACCTTAATCATAGTTAGGCAACCTATTTATATTGCTTTTGTTAAACTAATATACTGATTATTTATACTGTTAGTTTATCAGATTTTCAACAACAAAGAAATATTTTGAGTCACATTTATTTATAATAATTCTGAGATTAATATTTAGTATTAACAATTTATTGTAACTTACCAGTTTTCTGTGACCTTTACGCGATCGCCGAGGTCTAGTCTCGTATTCAGGTACAGGTGATTCATAACGATTGACATCTTGATCATTCTGCAGGCTCGATCGTCCTCCTGCCTACAATTCTGTTTTAACTTGGCCAGCAGAAAGTCCTCGATGTTCCGACGTTCGTCGTCCGTTATCTGAAAGTTGGTTTGGTTTATGTTTCAGCTTAAAATATTTATAGTTTTTAAATAAAAGTTTTTAATATGTCAAAAAATAAATTGGAGGACATTGATATGGAACATTCCTTGAGTGTAGCATTAATCATTACAAAGTAGTATCGGATAAGCTACCATTCTTTAAATTCATATATTATTATTATTATTTTTCTATCTATCTAGCCTATACCAACCCGTTAAGGATAAAGTGGCTTTATATTTTGTATCGTATCAAAATAAATACACATATAGCATAAATTTGTTTAGCTTAAGTTGCAAAACGTCTTTCGTAGTGTATTTCGCCCCTAGCAAAGAGCTTTAATAAGGTGCCTGATGGCACAATCCTTAATACCCCTAACAGGTATCTTATCCCCTAATATTCTCCAAGGCAACCCTTGCGATGAACTTTGAGATAAGGCAATAAATTCGGACAGCACAAAACAGGGGTCTCTGGCTTTGCCTGAGCTCAACGCTGGGGGCCAACACTTTATCCTTGTCAGTGACAATTAATGTCCGAGTTATCGCCGAGTCCTGCGTCTTCTGCCGGAACTTCCGGGGACGAGGACCCTGACTTACCGTGACAGTGCCATCCCGCCGCTTGCTGCCCCGGGCAGAGACGAGGACGCAGAAGAACGCCAGCAGCGTGCAGACTTTAAATGCTTGCATCGTCGGTTTTCGCTTGGTATTTTCGTTTAGTTTACACTCTCGTGCCACACCGTCTAATGTCGTTTTAGTATCACTGCAGTTGAATGTCACTCATTCGGGGTATTTCACTTTATCCTGGCCTTATCCTTTTGGCACTCGAACACACACTCTCTCACAAACGCCCGCGTCTTCGCTCTGCTAGAATGCTACGCTCTTGCTGTTGACATCGTCGCCTTGATAGAAAGAAAACCTAATGCGAATTTTCCGCCAGTGATTTCGATTTTATATGAAAAGCGGCCGAGAGCACCGCAAACGCAATGCAGGTCTCTGCCGCCGTCGACGTCGGCGATTGTCTTTGCGGGCACATGAAGTTGATTCAGCAACCTGGAACCAGAAACTGGTCGCCAAAAAGACTGGCTGAGCTCCTCAAACGGAGCCACTCGCTCGGCCAGTTTCGGTGGATTCTACCAGCTTCCGCGGCCTTGTACCCGAACTTGCCACCGTGTACTTGCCGCCCGTGACTTTGTCTGTGCTGGCTTTGCGGTGGCTTTATTTTCTTTGCCCGCGTGGGTTGTTGTCAACAAAAACAGAAAGACCAAAAGAAAACAAAGCCAGCCGAAAGTAAACAACAGACCTAATTCCCAACAACAAGGGGCCCGATTTTCCCACACAAGCAGCATCTGCTTTGGAAAAGTGGGCAGCGAATTAGCGGGGAAAATCAGCTTGCTATTGACAACACGCATGCAAACCTGAAAACTTGTCAGTCGCTCCAATTAGTCAAAGGCTCTGCATTCCCCGAGGAAAGACTGTCACGCAGGGGCGTTGTCAGAGGGGAACTAACGACGACCAATAGTTAAATATGTTAAGTTAAGTCGTAATTACTATACTCCTTACGAATAATAATCCTCTTTGATTCAATTATTTTAGGACGAGGCGATTTTATAAATAAAGTGATAAATGATTCAAAGGAGGAAGAGTTTTTAGTTAATTATTTACAGTGTTAGAAATTAAATATACCCAATTCTTTGACTTTCTTTTCTCAACTATCTTTTTCAGAAAACTTTGGCGAAAGTGTTTCCTAACTTGTTAATTCAGACTGTACTAAATATACACTTCATACTCTATTTACTCTTCCAATTTAAACTCAGATATTCCCACAAACGTTTAATTTTCCCTTCTTATAATACATTTTCCGACTCCCCCCGAAGACAACGACACTCTGCTGAAATCAACTGCGGTGTTGCGGTGAAAACTCGTGTTCTTTTTCCACCGTCGAGGGACCGCCCTTGCCGTCCCAGGCAATTTGCAAGCGCCGCACGCAAGCTGCATTCCGCCGGTCCGGGTCTTTTGCTTTCAGCCGGAACCGATTAAGAGCAGGCGTAATTTATTGCATTTATTACGGATCCCAATGTGTCCCGAGGGCGTGTCAGCCAACAGGTTGCGCAGTGGCCCACTGGCCATTTACCAAGGAAATTCAATCATTTCCCCCCAGCCAACAACAAAACTTATTGCGCGCGCCGAAAATTGGCAGCCAACCGCGAAAAGTTCGAATTTCCACGGAACTGGAAGTAGGCTAGCCGGCTGGACAGTGAGTCGCAAAAGTGGGACGCCAGGCCAGGCCACGAAAGTGCCGAGTGCTCATGTGGTAGCAGAAACCGCTAGCCGATCTGTCCGTAAGCCACCTCCGCTGCGCCTCCTGCTCCACCGATTGCAGCTCCCAAATCAAGCCACACCAAAATCAAATTGCGTTCGTCCAGGCCACTTGCGGCAGTTACTGCACTGGGAAAAATTAAATCTAAAGTTAAAAGCTTGAAGATAATATTTATAAATAATATATTTATATTGCATTTGTTTTTCTATGTGCAGCTTGTTGGCTGCCTAACTGGTCTCCCGTCAGAGTCATAACAATTTCTCAATCTGAAGCAAGCCGCCTTGCAGCCCAGCAGAAGCGGCCGGAGCGCTTTCTTTTGGAAAATGTGGTCCAGGCCAGTCTGCTCCTCCGACGGCCGCCACGTTGACAACGCCAGACGCCAGGCCACTCAGCCCCCTAACTCTCCAGCTACCAATATCACTGTTTTGGCGTTGGCATTGACTTTGAAGTTGGCCAGGTGAGCCGGAGGAAGTTCGACCAGTTTTAGGAGAATATAGATATACTTGTAACGAGGGAGTTCTTCAATTATTTCTACATAAGCAATTGTTGATTTATCAAAAGCATTGAGTTGAATAGCTTTGAAAAAACTTTTATATTGTATTTAATTTTTAAAACCAAAATAACATATAGGTCTATATAGGCAATATCTACTTTCTCTAAATTAATAAATGCATAACATTTTAGTATTTGTAATTCCTTGTCTTCATTTCAAATTACATTCTTTATTAAATCGATATTCTGTTCAATACATTTCTTAGTAATACATTATGGCGCACCTGCTCAAATATATTTTTTTCAATAACTCGACATTCTATTGAATCAATTTCTTAGTAAAAAATTATGGCCCAGAGATGCTCAATTTAATTATTTTCACTTTGATTGATTACCAACCTTCTCGAGCGTTCCGGCAACCCTCGCCTGGAAAAGCAGAAACCAAAAAAAAAACATGTCAGTCCACTTTTCCTCAGTTTCTCGCCTCGGCATTTCATTGCCTTAATTAAAAGCTGCATTTTATTTGTAGCAGCTTCGATGCGAGTAAAAGCAGAGCAAGTGCAGAATTTGGAAAAACGATTCAAAGTGAAATTGTTGCCATTAATTGGAAATTGCTCTGCCACCTCGCCCGGCGGCAAGCACAAGCTTCCTTCCTTCTCCAGTAAATAAGCAGTTGCCTTTCAATTTTAGCTTGATTTTTATTTACAATTAGGGGAATAAATATTCTTATAGGAATGCAACACGGCCGAGAGCCGAATAAATTAACAACGTGCTGGCGACCCGCCGAAGTTAGCTCTTCTGAGGCGCTTGCTGCTGGGGCTCGGCGGTGATGTCCTTGCCAGAGTTGCGTCCGTAGTAGCCGTTGTAGGCCGCCTCTTGCGGATCCCCGAAGCTCACGGAATTGCCGGCCACCTGCTGCTGCTGCACCTGCTGGCCCTGGTAGCTCTTGCTGTAGTAGTCGGTGTATGGCTTGGCGAAGCTGGGCTCCTGGCGGTAGTAGGGTCCCGGGGCGCCTCCGTGACCACCCTCGAAGTGCTCGTGATGGTGGTAGTAGGTGGCGGCACCCACTCCCTGGGGATTGTACTCGGGGAAGGTGTTCTTGCTGCCGAATAGACCGGAGAGTCCGCCGCCGAAGGCTCCTCCGACGCCGCCTGGCGGACGGCAGAGTTTGAAGTAGGCGAACAGACCGGGCAGGATAATGGCGGCCAGACCCAGGATTTTCTTCAGACCAGCGATGCCCAGGATGAAGGGCAGGAAGAGCAGCAGCTTCAACTTGAAGATCTTCAGCACCAACAGCAGGGGAATGATCATCTTCTTCAGCTTCTTGCGGGCTGCAAGGAGAAGGGGGGATTAATAACCGGAGAACATGTTTCAGGGATAAGGTGACTGATATTTTGTTTTGACAAAATAAATCAATATTGTCTTGGGGACTTACAGAAATGTCCGGCACGCTGGCCATCGTCAATGAGGTCCAGTTCACCGTCAATGTCATTTCCGATGAAACGGGCCTCGTAACGCCCGGCCTCCGTTAGCTCCTCGGGCCACTCCAGCTCCAGAGCCGTGGACTTGATGAAGCTGCAAGAAAGAGCGGAAAACGTGTCAAAGAATGGGCATTTACATTTTCATAAAAATCTCATATTTTATGCATGAGCCCGGTCAACTTCGCGGGACCCAAATTAATTTGCATCTGGCACGAGCCGCAGTCATTTGGCTAATTGTGACAGCTTACCGTTCGGCCCTGCGCAGGGCATATTTCACCAGCTGATTCCAGTCGTCGTCGTCGCCGCGCGGCTCCTCGGAGTACTCGAAGGGTTCCTGGAGCAGGGAGCGCTGCTGGGTTTCCGGCAGCCGCACCACGCGTGCAAAGTCGGAGAGCCTGGGTAATAAGGAGATGACTTTATTAATACTTGGCTCAAGTGGAATATTAATGATGCCGAACAATGGGATTGCTGCCCATTTGGACTGTTTTTCTGTTATCAAATTTTGGAAATTAAAGTGAAGTGTCTTTTATTTGGAAAGATTAACTTTAAGGTGTAAAAAATTGTTCAAATAATTTAAGAATGCTTTTGGGAAATACATATGTTACAAAGTTCGTGAGCTCAAAAACATTTGTTATAGAAAAATGTTTAGGCCTCTTCTTAATGATTTCTTGTGCTTACCTGTACTGGTCCTTGTAGAAGATCTCGTCGAAGGTGTTCAGGGCCTGGGTCTTGAAGCACTCGGAGAGGTCGCCGCCCAGACAATTGCCGTTGGTCTTCGACAAGTAGGGATCGTTATCGTTGCCCAAACCGAAGATGCTCAGGAGGGAGGAACGTCCGCGCTCCTCGCCAGCTCCGGGCTGCTGTGGTTGTTGCTGTGGGATCTGCTGAGGCTGCTGGATCTGCAGCTGCGGCGCATACACCTGCTGGACGTGACTGGAGGACTGCTGGTCGGGCAGCCGGAGACCTTCACCGGCGACCAGGCCGAGAATGGCCAGGAGGACGAGCGCTCTCATTGCCATGGCTGCAAGCGGGAGAAGAAGAAATGGCTTGAGAAACACGTCCGCTGGTTTTCTCCCAATCACCCGATTGTTCCAGCCTCTTCGGCTTTGACACGCGATGCCCGACAACGTATTTATAAACTACTTTTGGCAACTGCTCATTGGCTTAACGGCTTAACGGATTGGCTCTCCGCTCACCACTGACACACTTTGCAGATGGCCCGCAGTCAATTAGCCGCTCACACGTAATAATAACTCTCGCTTTCTGGCCAGCTGGAGCTGCTGCCTGCCTCTGTTTGCTCCTCATTGTTTACTGTTAACTCGGGTTTGCTCAAATTTCTCGAGCCGAGCTTTCTGCAGTCGAAAAACCACAGATAAAGGCCACAAAAGAAGCTGCCTGGTGAAGTGAAATGCAGGCGAACCGGACCGGTTTGCCGGCATTAACCCTTGGACGGCAATGGGGCGGCAAATGGGCGTAATTGAATGCCGTGCCGAGACGCATAAACAGCGAGCCTAAAGTGCTTCAAAAAGGTCGGGCTGGAGTCCGGTTTAGCCAGAAGTGCAATAAAGCGTGCTTAATGCCATGCTGCATGGACAGTGGGCCGCGTTTAGTGGCCGGTCGACAAAAGTCGGATCAGTAAATGTAGGACTTAGTGCCTTATTTGGCAAATACCAAAGGTAAAAAAAAGGTAAAACTATTTTAAATTCGCTTATATTTTATAAGCTGCAAAAGGCATTACTTAAACTGGTCTTATGACAGCTCCCACGCCTTGATATTCCTTCTTTGACCACTGCTGTATATAGCCATGTCTATAGCGGCCACTGAAATCGCACACGAATCAGCTTGTTATGCTCGAGGGACTTCTTCAACCAGGCCCCCCCTCTCACTTTCGTTTTGCTCCTATTTGGCCCAACGTCGGACTCGGACTCATCAGCAGCGCGATTGTTTGGCAATCCGCTTGCGGTTTGGGCCAAGTTCGCAGAGACCATCTTCTGGCCCGCAACTTGTTGGAAGTTCAATGCCCAGGGAAAAAGGCGACCAGTGCACAGTGGTTTGGCCCATAGGCCAAAAGTAAAAAAATGAAAGTCAAAATTTAG
>JAEIHY010002565.1:0-17250 GCA_018904565.1 Drosophila tsacasi
ATTCCCCATTTAGCTGAGATTTTTGTCCTGTCCTGCCTTTAAAATCTCGCATTTTACGCCCTTGGAATACATAATTCTCCTTGTGGGCGAGGTACGTAAGCCATTTTATTTACATTTGTCCAGTGCACAAAATTCTCACATAAATCCGAGCTGCGAGCTGCGGGCTGCGGGCTCCGCCCCGAAAAAGGTTCCATTCGTACGTGCCGGGGAATGTCCTCCAAGGATCTGGCGGCGCCTCCTTATTTGCCCTGGGTTTGTGAGACACTGGGTATGTAGGTCTGAGAGTGCGGCAAATGGACAGGGTAGTGTATGGGGGTGTATGGGGTATGGGGCAGGTTTTTATGGATGCAGAACGGGACACGGGATATGGCACCCGGGAACCTGGCTGAATGGGGATCGGGGCAAATTACATGTCAACACCACGTGTAATGTCAATACATTGACAGCTGCGGCGCGATGCTTGAATCAACAATGCGACGACGACATTCCCCATTCAGCATACAGCATTCAAGGCACCCACATTTTGGCATTCGACATTGATAGACGCCGACATCCCACTGACATTGATAGACGTTAGGCCGCCGGCAGCTTTACGGATTTTACAGTTGCCATTTCCAGTTACCCAGCTACTTCTCCGGTTTCAGGATCAGAAATAACAGCTAATCAAGGACGACATCCCTGGGAGGATGGCTGCGATTAATTGCCTGCGTCTTGAGTAATGAAATAATCAGCGCTACAGTTTGGAATACAACGGGATATGCAGTAAGTATATATACAAACGTACTCCTAGATGTTTGTGCCTTTATTATCAGGCTCATCATGGTTGGTAGTCGTCCTGCGCTGCCTTTGCTATTTTGCATCGTTTTAAATTTCGAAACATAAAACAAAATATACGATGGCACAAGAGGCAGCATCAACGGCCAGAGCTGGTAACACATTAACAGTGTGCCGAGGTTTGGGCAAGCACTGGGAGAAATATTGCATAATATTACAAAATATAACTCATTTTCAAATTTAAACGAATTTAATATAGATAAGACGATTGTTGTTTAAATAAAACTTAAAGTAACCTTTTTAAGAAATATTTTCAGGCGACTTTTAGAAAGGTTTTAGCTTACTACTGTTAAATATTCCCAAAGGAACTATATTTTTCTATATAATAGTATATATTCTCTTTTACTGGATAAATTCTTTCATTATTAAAATTTCTTTCAGTATTCTCAACCACTTGCTGGCTGTTTGCTGGCTCCTCGGCCATAATGAAACCGAATACTGGCGAAAAGGAAGTTTATACGCCTGGCACTACACCAGCATCTATAGCTGAGCGAGGCTACAGCTATACCGTACTTTACATATACATATACATATATATATTATATATATATATCTGGCTGGATATATCCACGAGTGGCGGAGCAAACTGCTTTGAGCAGTCGAGCGCAAATGGCGGCGACACGCCTAAGTGGAGCTACATCGGCATATTGTAAAACACCGACACACAGATACTGGGGCTCACACATACACATAAATTACACACTCTCACACCCACACAGCACTATAATAATGGCGCGAATTGCGTTAGCAAAATTTATTTAGCCAGCAAGCAGCAACGAGATACGCGTGCGAACAGCTCTCCTTTCGCTCTAATGTATCTCCTTTTCAGCCAGATTCCTCCATATATACAATTGTGGTCAGGTAATTAAGATATTTGGTGTTTTCCAAGAAATTAGTTATTTACTTTGGTAATCTTTGACAGCGATAGTTCTAGCGAAATTAGTAAATTAAATAAAACAAAGCTTTAAATTGGAAACTAGAGAGGTTTGCCAAGAAACTGTTTTGAAAGAAATTGGATTCAGGAATTTCTATAAACTAGCGTTTGAAATTATATTTTTTTAATAAAAGCATTTGGAAGAACTTAAAAAATAATATATTTAAATATTAAAAGTACGCCACAAGTTCTTTTAGATTTCTACTTAGTCCTCTTTATGGTATTTAGTTTAAATATTTAATATTTGCTTTACAAATGAAACCAATATTGTCCTATTATATCAATTAAACGAAATTTATATTCCCTATTTATTTCTTTTAACATAATAGTAAAAAATTTTCAAAGAAGTACCTCTGTTAACTATTCCATTACTCTATCTTATCTAATTTTATATATGTTTTTTTAGATCCAATTAACTTTAATCTTATCCTCCTTTCAAGCCTTCAAAGCGTGGTAATTAATCCCTATTATTCCTACCGCTGCTGTATTGTATCTTTGCATTCAATCTCCGCGGCTATTCCCATGGACGCGTTATGCGACGCTATGCGTGAGCGCGTGGCTTAATGAATAAATATTCGAGCACATTTTGGGGCGCTCGGTGCGTATGCGTGATATTCATTACACTCTCTAATCACACATCGCACATACGCACCCGGGCACGCATACGGGCCATTTGGCACTCATCTTCACTCCGCTCCGGCGAACATAATCTGCGCTTTGCATTCATTATGCATCGCACAGTTCGGAGTTCAGGGGGCATAGGTAACGACCATATGGGGTATAGTTCAAATTTTTGGGGGCATGGCTTTAAAGCCATCGAGTGACCAATTGCTGGGCGGAAAAACAGGAAAACGCACATGTCGTTTTCCGCTTTACAACGCAGGCAATTGCTGTGTTCCACCTGGCGACAGGCAGCTCTTAATTAACCTAATTGGAACAGGTGTGGGGAGGGAGGGAGGCTTCAAGCCTGTGACCACGAGTTAAAGTCACAGCAGGAAGAACGTTTTTGTTTATTTTCCGTGGACAGGACATGTTAAGCTGCTTTCCCCGGAACAGGAAAAATGTTGCCAGGCAGCGCCCCATCTCGTGGCATCTCAATTCATTTCGCTCGCTGAAATATTTACGGGAATTACTTTCGTTCAGCAAATTCCCCGCAAAGACAAACGGCGAACAGTGAGTACTCGTAACGTGCTCGTGTTCGATATCAAAGTGAATTCCATGCGAGTCCTGAACAAAATTATTCGAGCACTCCCTTCCTCCGCTCGACTAGAAACATCAATTCAACTTGTAAGGGGAATCGAGATTCGAGGGAGTGGCGGCAACTTAATTATACTTTTTCCAATTCGTTGCGCTGGCGGAGGAAATGGAGAGCCAGAAAACGAAATGAATCAGCTTGCATATGCTTCGAGTTTGCCATTAAAAATTAATATCGAACGCTAAGCAAACTGTAAACGTTCTGGTTTAATATGTTCCCATATCCTGTGTCTCCTTGGCGACTGTCACTAAGCCCCCCAGGAGTGATCCGGGTCTCAGGATGTTATGGAGGGAGCATAACAATTTATGCAGCTTCTCTCTGACCAGATTGATGGAGTTGCAGGCAGTTTGAAATTAATTTAGTATGTATAAACTTGTCAGGATATAAATTCATTCGTAAGGGCCTGGCCGGTTCAGAGTCTCTCTGTGCCGAGATTCAATTTCAATTTGGCATTCAGGCGTAAACTTGAAAAGTCTGTGATTTATTGTACGTATAAGAAGATTTACTTTCAATCTTTCAACCCACCTGCCTCCACCATAATCTCTATTCTATATGCTACTTGTCCCTGTCAGGAGGACTGTACTGGGAGAAAAGTGAATTTAGAGCTAAGGATATTATTACTATTCAATTATTATTGGGTTAGAATTCTTGAACGAGTAATTAATTAAATAATCTCTTGAATGTTAGAGTTGTTTTTGGGTTACAATAGGGGAACACACTTTTCCCTTGACTTCTTGACTCCTATATTCTTGTACTCCTGCTATTCCGGCCTGAAAGTGGACCATTTTTCTCCGGTGTACATATGTGTGTTTTTGTGCATGCCTGAGAATCGCCTTTCATCGGTCTTCCCCAGTCACCGGACTGGGGATTAAAGTGTAAGGTGTAACCCGAACCGAGGCGAATCCTTGACTTGTGCCTTGAGAAGGGTCTGGGCCTTGGTCTTATCCGCATTCAATTAATTGCAGGAACAGACTCGAGCTCAGGAGCAGAGACAGGAGCAGGGCTAAGAACAGGGTCTGAACATTTTGGCAACACTTACCCCATCCGGAATGCACTTGGGCGTGGCTGAGGCACTCGGCGAGCAGAACTCCCGCAGCACATCCTGCAGCTTGCGTGTGGAATCTGCAAGGAAACAAGGAGACGGAGACGGGTGACGGGAGCTAAAGCTGATATATCTGAGAGGTGAAATGGTATTCTAATCCCCATGTATCTGCTCCAGTTGAGCGGTGTAAGTCGGGGATTATGCAAAGTTCCATTTGGTAAATGCGCGCGACTTCCAGGACACACGTCAATCGCTCGACTGGCGCCACCTGAATCGACGTCTTAAGTGGACAGGTGCTTGGCCCCAACGGTGGACTAACTGCAGCGCAGTGGGGATAATTAACTAATGGAAAACAAGCGGGTTGTGCAAGTGTAAGTGTAAGTGTAAGTGTAACTGTAAGTGCCGGTGAATGACTGGCCGGGATGAGTTGGCCGACATGCCGCAACAAATGCTTGAAATAAACTCCACGGGGAGCTCAGCCCGAAATGTTTTCAGCCCAGCAGAGTTTTATTAACCTAATGAGAGCTTGTGTGTGTGTGAGGAATGTGTGAGTGGTATTCGTGTCCGTGCCACCGCAATTGTGCAGAGTGTCTGCACTTGAAGGGCTCCCTGGGTCCTGTTGCAGTTGCAGCTCCGTGCCCTGGCAATGGCAGCGGCGGCGGCTGCAGGCAGCTGCTGCTGACACTTTTGATGGCTATCGCTTGGAGCGGCACCGCACACTAAAAACAGTTTAACCGCACTCTAATAAGCACCTGCAGCTGCCGCACCCATATATCCGGAGCCACGCCTGTCGGGACTCAGCGTGATGCAGGATATCTTGAAGTTATAGGGGTCATACTGATGTATAATTACAATCCTTCATCGGAAATATAATTATTGTAATTATATATCAACACTGACTGGACTTGTGCAGTGTTTGGAAAACTTCCTTAAATAAAGCTCGATTTATGGAATTAGTTGTGGCGCACTTGAAAATATATCTCATTCCAAGAGCAGATACAAGTTTTCGGCTCTCAAACGGAGCTCCTTTTTGAATTCACAGCGAACAAGTATAACGCTGCTGCCAGCACACCTTGGAAATGGTCCGAGCTCGTTTCCGTGACGCTCTCAGTGTGTGTTCTTTGAAATATCCCATAATCTATAAGCTCAACATTCGCATTTCCCGTTCGTGTACGAGTAATTCCCTCCGCAGGCAGCTCGCTGGGATAAGGTGGGCGAAGTGCTCACCCAAAGGTAAACTACTTTGCCATGTCAAACAGCTTTGCTGCAGCGAAGACTGCAAACAGTGTCAGACATACTCGTAGCTCGTAGCTCGGCTCTGTGGATGAGATGTGTGCCCAGAGTGGGTGTGGGTGTGTCTGTGTAGAGTGAAGCTGTGGCTGCGGAATCGCTCTTTAAGATGCGCTGCTTACAGTAAGCTGCAGCTGCCATAAGGAATATTCCTCAAAAGCAGCAAATGATGTGCCAGCTAAGCAAAAATGTAAATGAAGCCGATGGCAGTGAAGTGAAACGTCATACGGTTTTCTATGCACGAACGAAAATGAGATATATATATTCACTAGGAATCTGTCTGGGCTAGGAAAAATATGTGTTCTGGATAGGTAGTATAAAGTTTAATGGTTTTTAAGGAGTTTTGAAGAAGTCTAACAAGAATATATGTGAATAAAAAGAAAGGAAATAAGTTAAACATATTTTCTTAACAGTATATTGACGAATATTGACCGCTGAAGTGCCTTGAAAACATTTTAAAGTATTTATATCAAATTTAGAATATATAAAATAATTGGTATTTAACGTTAGAATATCGATATTATCGAAAAATATTGGACAACTAATATTATCGATAATTTGTTGATACATGTTGTTTATTATGATGTTACTTGTGTTACTTGTCCTTTTTTATCGAATTTAATGGAAAAATTATATATTGAAGCTTTATTTCTTCAATATAGGTTTTAAACTTCAATATATATTTTTCTCTGGTAACTACATTTCCACAAATTAAACTTTATTACAGGAATTTTATTTCTTTAGCTCCATAAAGTTGTACACAACAACCTTAATTTAAAACAATACAAAATGATTGATTGGGTAACCTGATTGCTTTAACAACTGCATGCAATTAAAAATGTTGGTCAAATTCGACGGGATGAGTGGGTGTGTGCGTGTGTGTTTAAAAAGCATTCTAATTGGCTTTCTGTCAGTGCCAGGAAAAAGTGTAAAAGGACAAATTAAGGGCGCCTGACTGATTGGTCGTGATTTGCATTTGCAATCCCCATTCCCTCTCTTGTGTGTGTCGTTGATTAGTGCAATTTGATTTACTGGTTTTCCACTTACATGAGGCCAACTCCTGCAGCTGCAGAAACTCGCGCGGCGACAATTTATCCCATTTCGGTGCTGCGATGCCAATATTCATTTTGCCTGAAAGTATGCAATACATAACAAATGGTGACAAATTGTAATTTCCATCATAACGCATAATTTATTGCATTCTGTATTTTGCATTTGCATTTCACATTTGCCATCATGCATTTGCATTACATTTGCATTTGCATTTGCATCGCCATGGGAGGGCAGGGCAGGCCCTCGATTCAACGCCCACTGCCCAAACAAGGCTTCCCCCGCAGAACTACGTGGGTCCTGCGGACGTGCCTGTGGGATCGGGAATCAATACATTTGGCTGCTGTGTGTGTGTGTGTGTGTGTGCGTTGAAACCGAAATTGCTTAAAAATGTTATCTGCCATTTATCCCCCGCATTTAATCTTCCAGCCCGCAGCAGCCCTTCACACATTCTCGCCTGGCCTGGCCTGGCTTGGCAACACAAATTCCGACTGGTATTTTTGGCCATCGTCAAGTGGCCATCGGTCAGGGTGAGTGAGTGTGCGTGTGTCGTCCTGCGGTGTCTGTCCGAAACAGAAGAGCACAAAATAACATAGGAAACTGGAGGAGCTTCCTTTCGGGACTAACATTAATTTCACTTTTCCAAGAACTAAACTTGGGCAATTACAGAAAATCTATTTTAAGGTCTTTTACATTTAAGAATTTCGTAACATATGAAATATTAAATATATAAATCACTGGGGTTTTTAAAATCCCTTAAAACGAGTCTAAAAGTATATCATTGTAAAAGAAATAACCTATTTGCAATGAATTTTGTACCTTTTACACTATATTGTATAGTTTTGGAAACATTTTTAAAGGACTTATAGAAATCCTAGTGATTTCTTTGTACTACTTAGTTATAACAAAAGTTTGAACTGGACCAAGACCAAGATAGTATACTTCTAATTCATTTAAGCATATTAAATAAATGCCCAATTTTTAACAAAATAAATTTTGTAATAAATAATTTTACACTAAATTTGGTAACTAAAAAATATTCATTTAATTATAGTATTATTTATATATTATTTAATGCAAAGTAATAACACATTCTTTGGGGTTTTATGAAAGCCTAGTATTTTTCGGAACACCGTAGAATAATAAGCTTTATTTATTGATTATTATCTTTACAAGTCTTGATGTTCCTTGTAGTAAATAATTATATTTCCAGAATATCTTAATTTAAAAGCATATGCATTTCATGGTTAATAAAATCAAGTATTTCCCACATTTCCCCATAAATATAAACCTACTTAAATATTTTTATAATGCGTTATTCAGAGAGTCTAGAAATTATGAGTCTGCCACGATGAGAACTATTAAATGGAATGGGCGCAGTGCCCCTTGGCCAATTTTAGTTTGCTCCATCTGTCAACCTGTGAAATGCTCACAACAACAGCAACCTTGTGTGTGTGTGGGGTGTGTCGCCTGCCGTTTGACACGTCATTAGTGGCTTCACCAGCGACATCATCGTCATCATCGTCATCATCATGATGGCCGTAATGCGTAATGAGTGTGGCCATAATCACGAGTTGGCTTGAACGGCCGCGGGCTAATCAATGGCATAATTTCCCCGCGGATTTTCTGTCACAGTTGTGACGTCACACGACTTGATGGCATTTTCGGAGCGCACACCCACGCACACTCACTCACAGAGGCTGAGGTATGTGTCAGCGACAGACAGCCATTGGCATATACATATATGCACACACATATGTGATAGATAGAGAAGGGAAAATCGTATTTGATATATATATATATATAGTGTATATGCACAGACATTTGTTGGCTTGGCTTTTCTGCGTTCTCAATTCGCATGGCGTTTATTTTTACTCTCCGGCCATTTAGCGTTTTATTTATTCATTTCACAAATCTTTCTCTAAAGCTTTTGTCTTGCTGTTGTTATATTTAGATTGCTATAATCAACTGATTGACTTACTTATCATTTTATCCACTTGCCATGTAAAGCGGAAAGTGGAAAATTCCCGCACGAGCGATAGCTCTTTGGATCGTAAAGCAGTATTAATACAGCTCCCGGTACTTTCGGCCATTATTCCCAGCTCATTTGGCATTTATGCAGGGCTAGCTGTCTGCCATTGAATACTTGGATAATAAACTAATGAAAATGCAAATGAATACGAATATGAGTACTACGAGTAAAAAAGTACACAAATAAATAGTGCAGCATACAGGGCGTATGCGCAATCTGAATGTTAATTGCCTCGTTAATATGGGTATGTGTGTCTGTGGGTTTTTGTGTGTTTTTAAGGCATCATCATAAAATTCGCATTCCGGGAAGCTGGATATCCGCTTGCTTTCTGCTCGTAATGGCCCTTGGCCAACGGCAAAAACTTCAATAAATTGGCTTGGATTTCTCTGTCTTTGTTGGTCAATGGATATACGCTCGTTGCCGTCTCCTTCCTTTCGTCCTTTGACATCGAAGTAAAAACAAAAAGAAGGAAAAAATTTAAGAAAGGGCAAGGAGCGTCAGATGGAGAGAGTTCAACGGACTCTCAAGTACCAAACTGTGTGCTGTGCTTTTTATGCTGTCCACATAAAATATTATTAGATTATGCGACCGTTCATTCGCATACAATGAGCATCAGATTCAGCATGTTCCTTTGTTGCGACCACATTAGGGATGCGTTTTACAGAAAGGGAATCGATGTAATTGGGGAAAATATAGAAATAATCAATTATTCTTATCAGTTTATTTTTCGATAAATTTATCAGAAGCATCATCTTTAACTTATTTCTTTAAAATAAGCATAAAGATATTAAAAGTTCAATGAGTCCTTAAATTTATTATAAATGTTTGTATTTGTTCTATATAAAAATAAATATATTCTGAAAGCTGGTAATTTTTAATAGAAAATCCAAATCTACTTTTAATTAAATAACATTTCATGGGATAATTTCAAAACAAACAAAATATCGATCACAAATATCGTTTGTACAATCGATTTGCTCTCTCTTAATCGTTCTTTCTAGTCCATCCCCAATTCGTATACAATGCCCATCAGATTCCGATTCAGCTGTCCTTTTACGAGACAAGGAACACACGAATATATGCCTGTATATTGGCCCTCTTATTGTTTTAGCCGAAACAAAATTGCCATAAAATCTAGAACATAAATGTCCGACACAGAACAATTTTCCCTTCTTTTTATGCTTTAAATTGGCTCGCCAAAATGATTATACTTCAACAGCCGAGACCTCTATCTCTCGCTGTCTTTGGGTCCGGCAATAATAAAAGTAAATCAAATAAAACAGCAGCATATTGCGATTTTTTATGGCCTTTAGCTTTGTGGCCCTCTTTAATGGCCGCCGCACTCTGATCGCGGGTCTGAACTTAAAAAAATTATTATTTTCCCAGCACATCAATAACCATTTCATTTTTTCAAATATTAGCCACCAGCCCACACCATGGTTGCCTTTGAATCGTAATTAGTTAAACAAGATTTATGTTTTTGTTTTAATTACCCAATCAGAGAGAAGCTTTTTATGCGTGTGGGGGAAATATTGTGGCATGTTTATTGACAAAATGGAAAATAAACTATAGATTTATTACCGTTATCCTGGAAGCAAATACGGATTGCATTAATAATTTACAAGAACATGCATTAAAGCCATTAAAATGCATTAATTCCATTATAATGATAATCCATTAAATGATGCATTTTTTTTTTCAATTTAATTACGAAGATTTTTATTTGAATTATGAGTGATTATCAAAACAACAACTGGCTATTTTTTGGCTTAGAAACCTATTAAGTGGGTTTAATAAAACAATTAATATATAAAGCATTTAAATAAATGGAAATTATAAAAAATAACAGCGGGATTTGCCAACATTTGCAACCATTATTAGCACTCAGCAATTTACAAATTGCCTGGGGCACTTAACAATTAAATTCCATTCCTTTGATGATTGAGAGGCATTTCCGATGTGAATGATTAAAGGGGCCCAGGCACACAAGTGGCCACTAAATATATGATTGTAAATCAATTGATGTCAGGACATAAATAATTCATTTAGCTGCAACGCTCAACGCATTGCTCCGGCTTAATTTAACTTTTAAATGCATATGCAAGCGGATAATGTCCCAGAGCAAACAGCCAAGTAAAAAAGCGCCAACGAATTGCGCTTTAATAAACGTTCCTGATTTGATCAGCAAAAAGAAAGCCATCCAGCACAAGCCATGCATAAATTCGAATATATTTTCAATCGATTGAACTGCCTCCGCCTCCGACTCCCTGCGAACATGTGTGTCCTTACTGACTATGAATGCCAAAACGAAAGCGTGAATCCGCGACGACGAGTGTTTGCTTTTATGAAATTGACATTATTGTTTATCTGATGCGTGGGCTGTAGCCGCATTGCTCCCTCGCATTGTTTTCGGTTAACAAACACCGAATAATAAAATAAAAGTAAAAAATAGCAAACTGCAAGATTGTCAATAAGCAGTGCACACACTGTGCTCACTCACCCCGCTGGCTCCTATTTTTACTTTATTTTTCATTTTTTACCCCGATGCACAGCCAGTCAGCCGGAGGCTATCTGGATCCTGTCAGCGACAATGCTCATATATCACGGAGTTATCCCGCACATTTCGGGGCCAAAACGGGACCAAAACGGGGCCAAAAAGGTCGCCAGCCATGCAAAGAAAACTAATTTGCCTTTCATATCGGGGGTTATCACCCGTTTTTATGGGTACATATTTACATGCTGGAATATTCATTGCGTTTGCCCTCAGTACAAAGGTTAAGCGGTTGAATACTTGATAACTTCACTGAGTTTCAGTTGTCATAACACGCTTATTCTGCTTGTGATTAAATTAGTACGAAGCGTAGAGCTTTGTAAATTAAACAATTTTATTTTCTGTAGAAAATTAAAGTGAAAAAATAATAAACTATATCAGAGTATCTTCTTGCTTGTTAAAATAATGTTTTTCTTTGGCTTAAAAATGTCATGCCATTACATCTTTCATTTGAAATCGTACTAAATGGTCATTAAATATCAGTTACTTTAAGTAAGTATTAAATATAACAAATGTAATTTTAAGGAACCATTAAGTAATAAAGGGAACCGCTTTGTTAAATAAATAAACCAAATTAATACTTGTCACAAATAATACATCATAATTTACGTTAAAAAGAGCAGTAAATTAGCTTTTATACTCTCAAATATATAATAGAAAATAAGTAAATAATAATTAAATTCTAAAACATTCAATATAAAACCTAGTTAGCTTAAAAAACAAGATTAAATATGAGCAGGCGTCAAAGATACGATAATTCCCATTCTAATCCCTTTGTTTTCTGACCGCTTTAAACAAAGTTGATAGCATACTTTTTGGGGTGTGAGTGAACGGACCTGCAGGGCTTAAGGGCCATGTTGCATGAGGCATGTGGCATGTGGCACACGCACACCATTCCACATGGACTTGGGTGTGGAAAATGCCCCCGCTCTCGCTAAACGGCTTAAACTCCGCCATAAACTGTCAGTTTAGCACGCCGATGTCGATACCAGTTGGACACTTGAAAAAATAACTACGACTACACTGCAAAGTTTTGATTTAAGTAGGTACAAAAATAGTTAAAGAACTCCTTAGGGTCCTAAGATTACTTAAGACAACTGAGTGTTAGTGTGGTTTCAAGGGAAATATATTTTTAGTTAAAGATATTATCATGAAAACGATTTAAGTAGGAGACTAATTGGGTTTCTTTGTTATAAAAAATATATTTAAAATATTTAAATATTTATATTTTCGTTTAAATAAACTGATAATTATATCGAAATATACCTAATTACATTTAGAAAGGTTCCCAATCCCTCCACATTTTTCCCAGTGCCTCGAACCAGTCCTGGCGGCAAATGTCACGGAGGACAGGCCCCGCGGAATCGAACTGCACTCGGTAGGTGGGACCGGACATGTGCTGCACTAAATAAAATACAGAGCACAAAAAACACGCAAAAATACCGCAGCGCGGAGTGAGGCGTCGAGTCGGGTCAGACCAGGACCAGGAGCAGGCGTGGAGGCGTGGAGGCCAAAGGGAAGCCCTAGAGCAATTAAAACTATGGATATATGGGAGGGCGCGGCTGCGGAACACAAAATGCAATTGTGTTTCCGCTAACTTTGACGCGGCACTGGCCACGAATGTCTGCTGTAGATACAGGGACGACTCTGGGACATGACAAAGTGCTATGGCTTTAGAGCTCTACATAAACTTATATATATTTGCACAAGTTAGTTTTGTTAACAAAGGGAAAATAATAATAATAGTCACAGAAAAGTAATTCTTCCCTTGCTTTGCAAGTTTACTTTGATGTTAGTTTACTGTTGAAGAACACTATTTTTGTAAATCCTAGAGACCAGTCCTGAACCGGCCACCGGAAGCGCGTTTTAAGTCGCATCGCTTCTGCCCTTTTGTTGCTTTTCTGCGGCACACTTCCGCCTGTCAGCTGGCTGGGAACTGATGGGAACGGATGGTTACAGAAGGGCAACCGCGATGGCGAAAAGCTCCCTGTCATTGTTATTTCGCCAGGCTACGGACGGCTGTATTTGCTCGGCAGCTCTATGGCTCCATGGCTCTCTATAGTTCCATAGTTCCCATGGCTGTAGCGCTCCTTTATCAAATGCTGGTCATGCACAATCAGCTGCGCGACTGGAGACGCTGCTGCCAACAACAAAGGAGGATGACAACTGTTTCTGGAGAGGAAGTGGTGGAAGTGGTGGGGGACGGACTCGGAGGCGCAGACGGAGGAGGTCCGCCTTTGTGACAGCAATTGAATCAAATTTATTGTCTGCATCCGATGCCATGCAGTTTCCACTCAACGTCGCGGCCCCATTGTCAGCTTGGCATGTAATGTCACGTCCTGTTTTTACGAGGATCAAGTGCACAAAGTATGACGCCGGAGCGGTTGGAAATGAAAAAATTAAATATAAATGAGATTTGCGCGTGGATTTGGCTCTAAGCTTTTAGCCAACACTCGAACGAACGATAAAAAATGTCAATAGCCCCCGGCAAGTGGCAATAGAAATATTGTTGAAAAGGAAAATAATCAAAAGGCGTGGCCCATCAATTCGTAATGGATGCGAGAAAATATATACTCCAAGGCAGGATTGGTGAAAGGAGTTTCTAAATTTGTTGGTTTAATATTTACCCTGTGACAAGGAGCTAGGAAGTGTGGACTAGAAACTGAAGTTTGAAGTTTTTAAGATATTATAAACATAAATAAACATAATAAATATAATTATTTAATCATACAAATTCCTTGTCTGACATCCCTCCTTTTTTACATTACTTCTCCAGTAATTTTTAATTCATATTTATTTCGATCAAATCTTTTAATGATGTTCTTCTCAAACCATCAAACTTCAACCTATAGCTGATATAACCTCGCATTGAATGCCACTTTAAGGCATGGCTCCCCTCAATTTGCTTTTGTTTGCTTTCAGTTTTCATGGCGCTGGCCAAGAGAAATGGTTTTTCGTTTTCCCGACCAGTTTTTCCGCGTCACTTTAAAACAGGGCAACCCGCCGCCAGAGCGAAGTTCTACTGATGCAGACATTCTGCTCTTTGTATTTCAGCGCGATTTAATTGCTGTTAATTGGGCAGCTAAACAGTTGATGTTACTTTGTTTTATTGCCGTAGCCGCGATGCGATGGTGGCAAATAGGAGCGGGACTGAGGGACAAAGGGGTTTTTCTGCAAACTTTTAATTTTATGTACGCCAAAAGACCGACAAGTACGTGCCGTGAATGCGTAATTAATGCTCGAAAATGTTTTATGCCAAAAATAACTCCGGCTACAAAGTCTCTCCCATAAAGAGCAGGCAGGAGAGGATGCGGCAGGCAGGGGCAAAAGGGAAGCCGGCGAAAATTTGCCAGGATGCCGGACTCATAATCATAAACGTAGGCACCGTAACTGAACGAACTCCTGACCGCCACTTGAACCCATTTCCAAGGCAGTTTCTTCGTGTCATCCTGGACTGAGAGAGAAGTAACTGGAAATTGTGACCACAACAATGAAGTTTGAATTGAATATAACTTAAATTGTTAATAAAAAATTTTTACTGGTGAAAAATCAATTAAAAGTCAGTCTAAAAGTATGCAATAATTTCAGAGTGTTGTTGAAAAAATTTTTGCAATTTACGTTCTGTTTCTATGTTAAGTGATTTGTTTTTAAATAAATTATTTTAATAGGCTGATTTTCAAGTTTTCTTTAATAAATTTAATTTTTACACATTTTCTTTTAAACAATTTTTCTTCCATCTTGAACACACACACTTTTTTCTCTCAGTGCCTGGATGTGCTAAAATACATTTCCGCTCGCTTTTCTGGAGAGATTTCCATTTTGCGTACGCGTCTTCTGACTTTTCACTTTGATCGACGGACCGGACAGCCTTCGAGGAAAATTGATGACGCCACACACCGCACACCTCTGCCCTCCTCCTCCGCCTCCCCGTTTCCCATTCATCCATCCATTTCCATTCCCATTTTCCGTACTCCGCCGCGAAGCAATGTAAGCAAGGGAGGTGTGTTCATGTTCATGTGGTGCTGAAAATAATTTCTTGAACAATAAAAACTGTTTTGTCTTCGATAAACAGAAGCGTGCTGGAGAATGGCCGTGCATGCCGGCGATCTATAAAAATAGACAGGAAAACAAACAAATCGATGGATGGACGGAGGGACAGACGGACGGACGGACGGACGGACGGACAGACGGATAGTCGCGTCTATCGACACATATAAAAATACGGAATGATCTTATGGCTGACCTTACACATTTGCAGAGCACCTGTCCGAGCAACCTGTGCAATCCGGCGGCAGCTTGGCCATCAGAGATGCCATTTCGGAGAGATTCCTCAGCTGTTATAATACTTTCCAGCAATAATTTCTTATTTACTGTCCCTAAAATGGGTTGAGACTTATACAAATTATTATGTTTTCGGAATATATACCTACATTTATTTCAGTTTTAATACTTTGAATTACGGAGAAGGTGAATATTTCTGTAATAATTGGTTACACATTTTTTAGAAGTTGATAATGGTATTTTTTCCCCCAGAACATGGAAATATGCACTTAATTTTAAGATGCTTTTAAATATTTATAAAGAAATGTTCATTTATATTTGAAAGAAATGCAAATTTAAAATTTATTTGTAAATATTTGAAACAAATTATAGAAAATATGAATTTATTCTAAGGAAATACAAATTTTGCAATTTATTCTTTTACTTTATAAAATAGTTACAGGAAAATGTTCGTTTATTGTTAGGAAATTTTGGCAAATATTCTTTTGTTCTTAAGAAATCGAAATAAATAATACAAATTATTAATTATTTGATTATTTTATTTATTTATCCACAAACCAAACAGAGTTCAGACTTTCTTGCCTAAAACTTTCTTTTATTACATTTAATTAGGAATAAAATATTAATTAAACTGTAAATATTATTTTTTTTTAATTTTGATCATTTTCCTGACTCACTTTACAGGTAAAATTTTGTTTTTTTCAAAGCACCCCTAAGGAAACCGCTCCTGAAGGCAGGGAAAGCGGTTTGATTGAATTGCCACAATTAAAAAGATTTTCAGATTTGCGCTCGCCCTGCCAGAGTTTGTTTTGGTTGCGGTTTTAGACGCTTCCCGAACTCGTGGATGTTTACACGGATGCTGCTCCTCCACAGCTCCTCCGCTGTCCAGCCTCTGGTGTTAAATGTTTGATGAACTGAAGTGGAAATTTTGCACTAGCCTAGAACGGCGAATGCAGAGGGAGGAGATCAAGTGGAGGGTCGAGGACCGAGTCCTTCAAGCGGAAGTTTTCCATGTTTTTTTGTTTTTCTTTTTGTAGCCCTCTGTTTCCTGGAGATATTTAAGCTGGACCACGCCTCTCTGGTCAGTGCCTGTGACGGATGAGAAATAGCAGCACTTCCTAGGCCAAATCGATTCGGATTTGGATTCGTTTTTGGCCTGCAGCAATACCCGCACTTACAACACACAAACTAAAATAGCAAACGCTTTTTGGCTGCCCCAAATTACACACGCACACACAGGGCGTAGAAATCTGTGCGGTATCTCGTAACCAAGGGGATGCACGGAGAGAAATTCAGGGGGGAAGAACTGAACTAAACGAGGAATAGTTGTACATCACCAAAGGTTTGACTTTGAATACTGTAAGATTTATAATTTTATGCAAGCTTAAACGATTCTAGGGTGCTCTTTATATCACTAAGGTTTTTAAATCCCTTAAAAATGTGTTTAAAAGTATGCAATGCAAAATTTGAGATTCTGAATTCGGTGAAAATTTATTTAATTTGATATCTTTACAATGTTGTAGCTTTATTTTTTATTCCTTTTCAGGGATTTTAGAAATCCTTGTGATTTCTATAGAATAATATTATATAGTCTATTATATTGTTTGTTTTCTTTACAGAATGATTGATGGGACATTTGTAAAGGACTTTTTGCTATGATAAAAAATCTAATTATGTTCAATTAAAGTTTATGATACAGGAAATCTTTAAGACACCAAAATTAAGCTCATAAATTTGTCAAACATGCTTTTAGATAAATCAATTTTCAATAAATATACTTCTAGTGTACAAAATCAATTAAAGTAAGTTCCACTTATTCCCTTTTAATAAACCCCCCTATCTGGGGATATTTTTTCAAGTGTAGCATACAGCATATAGCACTCAGCACCCCAGCACCAGCACCAGCACTCGTTCGGCCTCTGACGCACAGTGGCGCCTTAGATACTTTGGGGTTACTAAAATCATAACTCTTGAACCACTT
>JAEIHY010002581.1:0-18227 GCA_018904565.1 Drosophila tsacasi
CATTTTTTCATCTCTCCAGCTCAATTTTTTGGTAGTAACTTTTATTTTTCTCATAACTCTCATTTGCGATCCCTGATAAAAACTCAACCACACTAGTAAATCCAACATTTTTTATTATTACTATCATTCTTTATTTATTTAATATTAATTTTAGCAAAAGGCAAAGGAAATTCGTGCGTCTGTAATGCACACTTTATAGGGATTCTGCTAGGGAGTGCCTTTTTACTGATCTTTCTGCTTTCCAGAGGTTAAATTCATGCGATTTTGTGGAGTCAGCATTGCGTACCACATAAGCGAAATAGTAATTTTTTGTTCTTCTTCAAATCGTCCTCAGCATATAATTAAAACCAAAATTGTACAATTGTTAAAAATAGTCATATCTCGAAGTAAATGCAAATAGGTTGAGAACCGGCAAAGTTATAATTTCTTTCCTATTTATTTTCCTATCTGCAAGTTTTTATTGTCTAATTATTCTCAAATTCATGAAAAAACTGAAATTAAACAGCTTGGAGGCAAATAACATTTTGCTAGGAACATGCCGCGCACCACCGAAATAAAGACAAGTGTTCCTAGGTACATGTTGAGCATAACCCTTTAAAAATGTACAAAAAAGGGTTATATTTGATACGATTGGAAAATTACCTGTTGAGTCCTTTTTGAAAAATAAAAAATGCGCATTAAATATTTTCTTTGAAATCATTTTTTTTATTATTTTGTTTTGTTGATTTTTTTTGTTTGCATTTTCTGTTTTCTTTACACATTTACATTTATATAATATATATATATATCATTCCTCATATATAATTTGTATTATTTCTTGCCATACTTTTTAGATTTTGTTGTTGGTTTTGTTGGTTTTGTTTGTTTTTTTTTTTTTGTTCTTTTTGTATGCATTTTATTTAAAATTAATTTTACATGTTACATTTACAGCTAAAAAGGTTTTCTCTCGTTTTTGTTTTCAAATTTTGTTTGAAAATGTTTATTGTTTTTTGTTATAATCTTTTCTTGTTGTGTTTGTTGTCTGCTTCTCCTATAAATAATTTCTTTTTTTGTTTAGTTTTCGCCTTTGTTTCGTTTATTTGATTTTATATATGTATATTTAATGATAATTATAATTTGCAATACTCCCGATTTGTTTTCAACTTAAAAATAAAGAAGTTATTTAAAAACTAATAATTAGTTAAGTTAGGCTTACAAATAATGAAATGAAACGATTTCCTGTTTCTACTTTGCTGGCTTTTAGTACAAATTACACACACAAAAAGTATTATGTTCAATTTCCATTACTTTCCTACTTACAAGAGTAATTAAAAAAAAGCAAAAAACAAACACATTTTCCAGTGTTTTTAAATTTAATTAATAAAGAGAAAAAAAAAACATAAATTATGGAACATAAAACTAATTAAGATTTAATTTTAATTCTTCAAAAGTGTGTGTTGCTGCTGCTGTCGATTTTTCTATTATTATTCATTTTACATTTGCTTTTATGGGTTAGTAGCAGAAATCAAGAGTGAGAGGACAGGCAAATATTTAAAATATATTTATATATTTATTATTATATATATTATATCAAAGTTCAATCTTCTCTTTCGGCTTACGTGACTAAAGCATTTTGACATTCAAACACACATTTACACGCGTTACACAATCCACACACAAATATTTTCTATATTCTCTAGGTTTTCATTAGATTTGGACTTTGAAATGATTACATGATGTTTTGCATTGTTTGTAAACTTTTCTTGTGTGAAAATAACTTTTGATTTGATGTTCGTTAAAAAAAAAAACAAATTTCTTGCAGTAAAAAACTAAACAAAAATCTTTCTTTAAAGTATTTACAAAATATATCGAACATTTTACACCCTCTCTCTATCTCTCTCTCAATATCTCTCTCGCTCTCTATCTCTCTATCTATCTTTCTCTCCCGCTATCTCTGTCGCTCTCTATTTTTCTCGCTCTCTATCTTTTTCGCTCTTTCGCTCTATCTCTCTATCTCTCTCTCTCTCTCTCTCTTGCTTTCCGTCTCGTTCTTCCTTTAGTTCGTGTATACAAATATATATATATATATATAGATAGATGATATATAGTTTTATATTCATTGCCTCCCTTCGACGGTAAAAAACTTGCAAATTTTGAGGGGAGTGTGTAGAGGAAAGTAGAGACACATCTTTTATATCGCTTTCTCCCTCTCTTTCCGGTTTGCTGTCTCTGTCACTGTCACTCTGCTGTCCTGCTTTATTGTTCAAGAGATATCGTTTTTCCTAATACTTTTTTTTATCAATTCTCCTCCTCCTTTTGCTGCTAGACATACACATATATATATATATCTATGCTAACACATATACATATTGAAAAAAATGCTCCAAAATATAACATTTAGTTTTGTTTTACTGCTTTTGTTGTTTAAATTTTTGTTTGCTCTTAAATCGACAATTGTTGTTGTTGTTTTGTAATTCTAAATCTGTTTTTAATTCTTTGTTTCTAGTATATAAATATTTGTTGTTTTTGTGTTTTATAATAAGCTGTTTCGTTAATGTGTGTTGATTTTTACTACCATAAAATGATTCTATTTTCGACTTTGATTCCATCGTACAGTGTACAGTACAGTACGTTCAATGGCGTTAAGGCAAGAAATAGTTTTACCCACACACATATTTATCTGTTTGCCACCTTATGGCTATGAAACGCACTACACTACATATTATCTTTAAGTGTATGTTTATATGTCTTATACGCATGCATGTCTCTTTCCCAATGGAAAATGGAAACGAAAACAAAAACCTAACTTGGAGAGATCCAACTTTAAAAACAAACGAAATTCTGTAACAGATTGGGGGATTAATAATAGTTGGGCGGGAGGGGGTTATAAGTATTGTTTAGCTTATTGCACTATTACACACATATTGTTTTCTACACAAACGTCTACGACGTTGTTTGGGTTTATATATCTTTTATATATCGCTAATTCAAATGGGTATTTTATTAGCCCAATTCTAAAGGGAACACGTTTTACACTTTTTATTCACATTTCGAATTCAAAATATTGCACGGCACAACCAGGTTGTAGGTAAAAGAAAAATATATTGCAATGAAAAAGAAAGCTAAGCCTTGATATAATATTGTAACAGAATCTATAACATTTAGATAACAAAAGTAAAATTGACTAAAGAAACAAAATTGGTGAAACAAGAAAGAAAGCTAGGCTAGGGATGTAAATATATCGTGAGGAAAAGTCCAATGCGATACAGTATCAATATATAAATTTTTCTACCATTCCTAGGCGATAACCAAAATTTTAAACATTTTTAAACAGATTTCCTCTTTCCTCTCGTAATCTGTAAATTAATAATTTCAACTATAAAATTTAAAATAATATTTTAACATAATTTACAATTTAATTACATGAATTTCTTTTAGCTGAAATTCCCTTCAATTATCAAGAAGATAATTGTTACCAATATTTTTTGGTTGCGCACACATAATAAGCATATTGAATGCAAAAATGTAATAAAAAGTGTCCCTGGAATTGGGCTAAATTTTCAAAATTGGGTTTTACACACAGATGATACAACATTCTCCGTCTTTCTCTTGCTCTTAATTTCTTCTAATGTTTAATGTTGGTTTGTTGTAGTTGTTCTTGTTGTTTTTGGGCACACACACACATAAAAATACATATATGCAAACACTGTAATCTGTTACATAGTGTTGTTATTCATTTGATTTTAGCTATATGTGTTAGTGTTACAAGTTTGTTTCAGAAGATGTGTCTGTCTATCCATCGTGTTTAGCAACTCGACAACTTTGATAAATCCAAAATTTTAGGATCAAAACAATATTTTTGAAAGACAGCAAGAAAGAAAGAGAAATTCTCGTTGTGCCAAGTTTTAAGCTACCGATTTGGAGATTTCCTGGTGTTTTGTTGCCCTGTTCAATTGATATTAACTAAACAGGGCAGCATCTACAAGTTAAGGAAAAAACGTGGGTTTTTTAATTAATTATTAAATTAATTAATTCAAAAAATTAATTCCAACTTATGGTGTAATCAAAAATTGCATTTTCCAAAGCTGTCGGAGCTACTTTGATGGACATAATAAGAATGAAGAAGAACTTATTGTTTTTGCCATTTTGCGGTAGTAAAAAGATATTTTTTTGGCTGGTTCTGCGCTATGGCCATATATGCAATATACATTCTCATTATAAGATATATATATATCCCTATATATGGTAACACATGTTGTTGTAGATGATAGTAGGTAAATCTGTTTTTTTTTTTCTTTTGTTACACATTAACTTTGGAAAATGTTTGTTCTTTTTTACATTTAAAAAAATTTAGAATTATATTTTCTCATTTTAGAGTTTAGATTTAGGTATACATACATATATATATGTATATGTATATTTATAAAGCGTTACCCATTGGTGGTTTCTGTTACAACAGCGCATTTTGGTTTTTTTTTGCTTGTTTTCCTTCTTTTTATGTTTTTGTTTTGCTTCCTTTTTTGCTTACTTTTACTTTTTTACAATTAAGTGTGTGCTAATTCCTATATATGATTTACTGTTTTAGCTGTTGATTTTTGTTGTTGTTTGTTGTTGTTGATGCATTTGCATCTCTGATAGATCCTACTTTTGACTTTAAAGTAATATAATTAGAATTGCCATACATTCTATATATGCATGTGTTGTGTTGTGGAGGCGGCGCCTGTGTGTTGTTGTTGGGTTGTTGTAAAGTTGCTTGTTGAAAATGTTGTTGTTGTTGCTGTTGGATTTTTTTTATAATTAATTATAATTATAATTTTATAATTGTTGTTGTTGTTGTTGTGGTTGTTGATTTTGTTGTTGAAGCTGTCACATCTGTTGATATCCGCTGATCTTTGATATTATTTCATCATTTTAATGGTTGGTCGTCTGTAGTTCTTTTTTTATTTTTTTTTTTTGTTATTATTCTTCTTCTCTTGCTGTTGTTGTTGAATTTTCTATCGGTGTTGTTGGTTGTTGTTTCGCTATATAAAATTATTTATTCAAAAAAATAATTATCCCTTTCCTTTTTGTGGTATTTTTGTAATCATTACATTTTATTGATTTTGAAAATCGATGCTACGTGTTTGGGCGGAACTGTTTTGCTGTTTTTGTTTCTGTTGTTAATTTATGTGTAAAAACTACAGCGTTCTTTTGTGTTGTTGTTAATTGTTGTTGCCTGTTGTTTATTCTTCTATTTTGTATTTTTCTTTTTGTTTCTTTGTGTGCCAAGTATGAAAAATAGTTGTTTTTGTTTCGTTTTGTTTGGTTGTTGTTTGAAAAAACAATTTTAAAGAGTTCGAGAACAGCGAATGAATATATTATATACTTGTTCTAGGTTCTTCTCGAGGTGGGAGCCGTTGCACACAATTCAGTTTCTTGTTGTTGCTGTTTCTTTTTTGTTATTGTTATAGAGGCGCGCGTTTGTTACAGTTTATTATGTTGTTGTTGTAGCTGTTGTTGTTGTGGGTTCACTGCGCCGTTGCACCAGCACTGATCATGAGGAAATTGTAATTCCGATTGTCCTTGTCCGCCTGATGGAAACCTATGTGCAGCAAAAACAAATACAAAGTATGTTGTATTTAAATCAAAAATATTATATTATATATTATATTTATTATTTATATAATAGGCAGACTTAAACCATAAGATTTCAAAATTATTAAAATATTTACTATAAAACTTATCGCTTATCTTGGCTTATATTTAATATGCAATAATTTTTGGGTAATATATCTTCTAAGCTCACCATTCGCCGATCCACCAGTTGGCACAGCAGCGGCCACAATGGAAGCTCCGCTGGCCGACGATCCAACCACACTCGCACCATGGAACTTGAGACCAACGCTTCGGGCTCCCACTAAATGAGCATTGGCCGTCGTGGCCGCCGTCGACGTATTCTGTTGCGTGGGTGATGACGAACTGGATGACGAGCTGGACGACGAGCTGGACGACGACGATGATGAGGATGATGAGGAGGATGAGGATGAGGAGCCCATGAATGAGGCCGATGACGAGACGCCGCTGGACGAGGAGCTGGGCGACGGCGATGGCGTCGAGGGTGTGGGCGAGCCACGAATGATTGTGGTTGCTCCCGCTCCCGATGCAACTGCTGCAGATGAGGCATTGCTGTTGGGACTGCCCGCCGGGCTGCTGTTGCTGTTGCTGCGGTGTAGTGGCTGCTGCTGCTGTTGGATTGCCACCCCAGTGGGTGAGATTGCCAGAATGCTGCTGCTGCTACCATTCTTAATTGTCATGATACCCATGGCCGGAGTAAGTGTGGTGGTGCCACCTCCTGTGTTGTGTTTGCTGCTGCTGGCTGTTGCAGGTGGGGCATTGGTTTTGCTTATCACAGTTGTTAGCTGTTGGGTAAGAAAGGAGAAAGCATTGTGAATATTTATTTAATTGTTTATTATGAATTTTAGGGAATGAAAACATGACATCATACATTTCTACAATGAATAATAGACATAGCTCTATTTAAAGCTATATACTATAATGAGCATGCAGTTGACATTCCCCATTTTTGGCCCCATCTTCTCACCCCAGTGACGCCACAGGCGGTGGTGGCATCAAACAGAATTGTGGTTCCATTGCGACCACTTGCTGATGCTGTTGCTGGTGCGGATGATGTGCTTGTGGCTGTTGAGAAGAGATAGAAAGTCCAGGATTAGCTATTGCACACGACTTTGGTGAGCTTCTTCAGTTCCATTACCTCTTTCGGCCTGTGGAATGCTCTGCTGCTTCTGCTGATCGCTGGCCGTCGTGTCCCTCCTCAAATTGTGCAATTGCTTTTGCAGCTCAATCTTCTGCTTCGCCAGCTTCTCCACCTCGGCTTCCTGTTCGGTTTTCAGCGTCAACAGTTGCTGTATATATAATAAGTAATAATAATAATAATTAGCTAATAACTACCTCCTGACAGAACAGACTTAGTACTAACCCTGACATAATTGTTGGCCTCAATGAGTATTGTCAAGTTGGAGGTCTTCTTTCTCTCCTCTTCCCTCATGGGCAACTCCTTCTTGAGTTGGTCGTAGCACTCCTTTAGCTGAGCTCGCCGCTCCTTCTCCAGCTTGTTGTGCACCTCCCGAGTGCCCGCTCTGGAAACGAAATGCAACAACAATGAGCTAATGGCTATGATTTTCAAGTTTTACTCTAATATACTTACCCATTGCTGTTGGAACTGGTGGTTCGCCTGCGCCCGCCGTGGCCGGTGTGGTGAGTGTGGTTATGTGCCTGTATCAGCTGAGATCCTTGCGTCGGCGCCGAGGATGCCACATTCAAGGCCATCGCTCCTCCCGCTCCTCCTGATGATGCCGCTGCTCCCGAGCCCGAGCCGCCTGCCACGCGTATTGCTGAGGCAGCGGCTAATTCGGTGGCCACCAACACGCTGTTAAGCTGCTGGCGGTAGGTGGGATTCAAGGCCGTCGCCGTCGCACTAGCTCCAGCTCCAGCTCCCGACGCTCCTCCTCCCCTTACGATATGGGAATGATGGATGTGCTGATGGTGGTACTGCTCCTGGCTGCTGGGCGCTGTAATTTTATGGGAGAGTGAGTACGAGCGTATCCGTTGAGTCGTGTCCGTCACTCGGCGCGTGGACATGGGCGGCGGGGTGAGTGGCATGCCCGTTTTGCCGCCAAACGCAGATTCTAAGCAGATTCGTTTTTGGTTCTGATTTAGCAGCAGGACATTCTCGACATCGGATATCAAGAGATGATCATTGCTACGATTCCCTTCTATGGGGCCCAATTTGTGTTTGGCAGGTTTGTTGCAGGATGCAGGTGTGGCTGCCGCTGCTGTTGCTACTGCTGCTGTTGCAGTTGCTGTTGCAGTTGCTGCTGTTGCCAGCAGCAGGAAGGCAGAGCCAGCTGCATTTTGGGGTGTGAGGGTATAGGTGTTGGGTGAATTATTTGAGGACGCGGAGGAGGAGGAAGGAGAAGAGGGCGAAGTAAAGTTTCCCATCAATTTTGTTGCTGCTGCTGCTATTGATGTTGCTGTTGCTGTTGTTCTGCCATTGGCAAGTAACTGTTGCTGTTGTTGCTTTTGTGGGGTGTTGTTGTTGTGGTTGCTGTTGTTGTTGATTGTTGAGGAATTAGTTTCCTCTAAAATTAGGCCGTAAAGTAAGAAAGAGAAATGGAGAAAAGAAAAACATAAAAATAAGAAGAAAAATCATAACAATAGAGAACAATAAAAAAAATCATTGAAACATTTTTTTGTATTATTATTTCTTTCCTTTTTTTTATTAATTATGAAGAGTGAAATGTTGTTGATGAATTGAAAAGATGAAACTAATATTTTAAAAAATAAGAACAAAAAACTAATACTACTTATAATAATAATAGGTAAATCTATGTCTCAAGATTATATCTCTGTCTCTATTACTTAATTTAACTTGAAAATAATTTATTAAAATAATTGAAAATAATTTAACTGAATTGGAAAAACTGTTATTTGGACATGTGTTATTTTTTTATACATATGGGCGATTCTCTGATGTCGCACGCGACATTTGTACGCATTGAACTTATAGCTCTTGGTTAGCACTATAATTGGTGTTAAGATCGACTTTGGACAATTGTTCGTTTTCAAGATAATAACACAGACGGAAGTTACTTTTTCGCAAACCAGTTTAAGCATTGATTTCAGCAAAACTTGATGAAAGATTTTAATGCAATTAATTTTAATGTATTTTAGATCAATTCATCATATTTGAGTTTGAATTCCAAATATGTTATAGAATATGATAAAGGCTTTCAAATTTGATCCATTGGAACAGTACGTAATGTTACTATATTAAAAATATGAATTTTCAAGCATTTTTTGTGGTTTTTGTCACGGTTGTACTTTCCAGAGAATAGCCCATATAGAACCTTTATTTAAAATCTTAAATGTTATATTAATCTTTTTAGTTGTTTTAATATGCACATACATAATACTTATTAAATAAAGACCTAAAGAACACAAAGAATAACATAGAAATATGAACGAATAAAGAATAGAAATGAATTAAAATTAGACATTAATGAATGCAAATGAATTCGGGTTAAATGCAACAGACAACAACAGTAACAACAGTTAACAATCAGTGCGCGATGAAGGTCCTTTAATGGGTCAATTATTTATGATTAATGCGTGTGTTAGTGGTGAATTAATTACGCATTCGTGGAAAACCCAATGTGAATTTGCACCCGCAAACATCAGCCAATAAAGGCAATGCTTGTTGTTGTTTCCCCCCTCATTTTGCGGTGGATTTTTCTCAAGTGAAATGGGGGTAGTTTTTCACCGCTGGGGTTGCTGGTTGGGTGGTGGCGGTTTAGGTTGGGTATTGGGTGTTGAGTGTTGAGTGTGTTGGGTATTAGTAAGCTGAGACACGTGGCATAGCATTTTGACAGACCAGAAAGCCCACAAAGATTGATTGAAATTGTAACCCAAAAATATTAATTATTTAAAATAATTACTCAAACTATCTTTCCATGATTCTTCCCAAAATGTTATATAATGTTATATATAAAAGCCATTTTAATAAATATTATCTTGCCCAATAAAACCATTTTCCAAGCCATTATATAGAGCCAACCAAAAAAAAATTGAGGGGGACATAAATGTGCAAACATGACCTCTTCATGTGCATGGCACACAACACACTTAATTTGCTGCTGAAAACTCGAGATTACGGCTCTCGAATGCATAAAAAAGAACAACTTATAAAACTTATAAAACTTATAAACCTAGGTTATAAATATAAAAAACCAATATCAACCAAAATTGTGGGAAAAACTATCAGAATATATACTTGAACCCATTTCTATTGCAATCAGTGTAATTCCTCTCATTACAGCGAGTGAATTCATTAAACACCAACCTAATCGAGATATTTATATTGGATAACAGATAACAGAACATGAAATTAAGCCATGTTATATGATATCTACATATATCTGAGACTCGATAGTCTTGAAGTGGGTCATGTGAAGAAAGAGAATATCGAATGACAGCACACGTAGACTTATCAAAACAGAAAACTTTGTGCATCAAGAATTTCTTTATGCAAGCAAATATTGTAGAAGTAGAACAAGAGAGCTTTGTATTGCACTCGAAATGTGGTGGGATTTCGAGCTAACTTTCGAGGTATTTCAGAGGTATTTCGAGGTATTTCAGACTCGGATCATGTCAAGAAAGAAAACAGGAACCTGCTTCTAGAGGGTTCTCTATTTATTAATTATTAGAAAATAATGCAAGCTCCTAGTTGAACGCATATGTTAAAGACTAAATAACAGCTATAAAGGTGTTGAACTCTGAAAAGGTAGCATAATTGGTGATAGTTTAAATAGGTTATATTTAGATTAAAGCAGTCGTTGGGGGGCACAACATATAACAGCAGGAGCCAGAAATGATAGGCATCATGAGCCAGATAGAGAAGGGACTATCTTCATAGGCATCGCAAAACACATGAGATTTGTTGTTGCAAGCTCAGGATCGTAGCGTTAAAGCATTAATGCTGCAAGTTTGCAGCGTTGAAAGATTTCTCTGAAGTAACTAACTAACAGAAAAGGCAGGAGGAACTACAAGAGCCACTCTCTGTACCATCTGGGATATAGATTAACGTTTTTTTTAAGCGGAATAACTTATTCTGCAGATAAAGCGCCCTTCCACACATAGCATATTTTTTTGGGGAAATTTACCTCTCACACCTCTCCTCTCTTCTGGTTTTCCGGCACATATGTTTCTTCTCCTCTCTTCCTCGCACCCCACTTTTTCCCCGTTAACGCCCATATTGCGCTTTCGCCACCGCATCACATTGCCACGTGACAAAAGCGCACGTGGCTGCAACAACAGCAATTCAAGACACACGCCGCCCCACCACCCACGTTATCAGACTCGCACACACATATGCGACACGATATACACTTGTACAGTTTCCAAAAATTTAGAATACTGAATAAATATTTATGATTTCTTGTAATATTTGTAATATTGGAATTCGGACCAGGTTTAATAATAGGCTCATAAATAACACGTATTTCATGCCAGTTGCTTAAGGTTTTTTCTTTCTTCGCTTATAGCGCAGATATAAATTTACGAATTTTTAAAAATTGTTTTTTTTTTTTATTTTTAAAATATAGAGGATCTGAATACGCCATAGAAAAGGTTTTTTAAAATTGGCCTTCCTTCATGGGTAAACGAAGCCCGAACGATAGCCACCTCCATAAGCTTCGTGGATTTCTGCTATTTTTACGCGTTTTCCCCAACATCGCATTTTTTAAACTTTCTGGTATTACTTCAATCAGTCATTTTCATCGAATTGAACCAATTTTTACCCCACTTCTTTATAAAACAATTCTGTATGCTTCTATGAGTACGATTAAAAAAAAAAAATTTTGTTTAACTTTCACACTCTCCAACAGGTGAAAAGACATGGTTAAAAATTTAACTTTTTCCAAAAATAAATTTATATTAAAGACAATTTTTAATTTAAAAAAAAAGCGTACTTGGAGAAGCTCCGTAAAACTGAAAATAAATCAAATTAATTTTTCTCATTTAACGCAAGTTGAAGGCTAGTTATGATACCAGAAAAATTACCCCAACAATTTTGATGACCCCACTTCGACCCCATATAAACAACGAATGATTCGCTATATACACTTGCAATTTCCCAAAGTGTTAAGTTTAAAGATGTACAAAAGTAATATAACAAAAATAATCTCGCAATTAATTTCGGACACGTAAGTAGAAGACCCCCTTAAAAGGTAATTCAAATTTTAAGTAGAAAACCTGTAGCGCTAGGTATACATATATTAAAAAAAAAAAGGATAAGAGTTGGTTACCAAAGCAATGGGTGGGAAGGGCAACTAACCCTCCTCCTGTTAAGGGTAAAGTAATCTCCTTTCTGCTGCTGCTGCAGGACCACAAAATGTTCAAGTTGCTGCAGTAAACTTTGCAATGCACTTAAATGTTTAAGCAAGTCAGCAGCAATGACTTGATGGTGGTGATGATGATGATGATGATGATGATGGTGATGTTGATGTTGCTGCCGTGTGGTTGCGACATCGCATTGAAAAATGGCGGCAAATTGAAGTTTTTCCGGTAAATGAGTGCAAATGTATTTGAAGAAGGGGAACAAGAAGAGAGATCCGTCGTCCCAGGAAAATGGAAAAATCAAAAGAGGAAATTTGCATTTGCGTGATAATGCAAATCTGATGGAAAACAGCGACAGAAATCGTTTGCATATTACACTTAAGGGGATGGTGGCAAGTTTTAAGGAGCTTTTATATATCTACAGAGAAGTTGTTAAAGGTTTATACTTCCTTTAAAAATCTTAGATTTCAAATATTTCTTTCGCCTGTTTTCATCATTTTCCATGAATGATATTAGGAAAGAATATTAAAAAGATTTCCGGTTAAACATAAAAATAATTCTTCTAATATCTACGTCTACAACTAATTTCTTTGCTTATTAATTTTAATATTTACAGCATTATTAAAATATACAATTTATTTGAATACTACTTTATAACGCTTTAAAATTTATTGCCAGAAAAACTTACTGCGTCTACCAGAAAATTGCAGCCATTAATCAGAAAAAAACAATATAGATTTCCCGGGACTTTCGGACCACAAAAATAGAAACCTAGCATTTTTTATTTTATTTACTAAGCTCGAAACAAAAAAAAATGATCAAGTAAAATAAGGAAACCAGGAAAATGAAAAGAACCAGACATAGGCCAAAGGCAGCGATAGGGGAAACAAAAAAATATATTCAGCTGTCCAAATATTACACATGCAACATACAATAAAAAAAATTAAAATTTAAAAGTGCGAAGAAGACAAACATAAAACATAAAAGCCCAAGTAATATGAAATGGGCACGAAAAATAACAACAACAATAAAAACAAGAAGAAGAAAAACAGGCCAACAAAAATGCGTACAAAGTTCATTGACTTTGCTTTTACACCAGCGCAGCAAAGTTAAGAGAGCCGAAGATGCCGCCAGAGAGTTAAGGAAGAGCGCAACAAGGGAGCGTAATGAAGAGAGTACAAGAAAAGGCCCAGTTTGCTGGTAAAAAATACGTTCAGAGAAAAGAGAAAAAGATTTCTCTCCCTCTCTCTCTCACGTGGGTTGTGCTCTCTCTCACACCCTAGCCAAGTTATGACTAATTTGTGCGAAACAGCAAGAGAGGAAAGAGAGAGAGAGGGAACTCAACATGACGTGACCCCAAACAACAACAACAGCAACAAGTACAAGCGTACGTGCGAAAAAATACGAATGATGCGATGACAAAAGTGAAAAAGAAGCACTGAAAAAAGTAAAAAAAAAATAAAAATTTAAAGCCACGATGGATAAAAAAAAGTTTGTAGTATGTTGACAAAAAAAAGGTAAAACCAAACAACCGAAATGAGCACAGCAAAGCGAACAAAAACAAAATACAAAATACAGTGATTCTTCTCTAACTCGAACTTAAGAATGTCTTTCACCTTGTAATTCAATCAAATAATTATAATTAAATCTTTTGTTTTCTTTAATTTTAATTTTTATAAATTTAAATTTTAAGCAACATATTAAATTATTATTTTTTCTACGGATATTTGTTTAAAAAGTCCAATAAATACAGTATTTCAATTTAAATTTAAATTTAAACTGAGTTAAATTTTTTCCTACTTGCGGTTTACGTTGCATTTTCTTTATCCAATAGTCAAGGCAACAAAAACAACAACAGAAACAACAACAAAAGCCGCCGCATGACAATTTAGCACATGCCAATTGGGCAGCGACGCCAACGGCGCAGCTGACGTCGACGACAAAGCAAACAGCGCGCTAAAAATATAACAGTACCTGCTGCTTGCCACGCTTGCAACCTGTGCCAAAGAAAGAGATAGCAAGAGAGACAGACAGAGAGAGAGAGTGGAGACGAGAGAGAGAGATTGGTGTTTGTTTGTTGTTGCTCTTTGGGTCTTTATTTTATTTTATTTAATATTTGTTGCTATTTTTTTGTTTTTTTTTTTTTGTACAGTGCGCGCCCACGCAAAGTGCAGTCGAAGTCAACGTCGACGACGGCGTCGCAAACAAGGTCAAAACAAGTTTAAATGCAGCAAAGCAAATGAAAAAGCAAAAGCCAAAAGAGAACAGCAACAGTTTCGTTTTTGGTCAGGCGACAAAAGTGTCGATTGCTAAATGTATAAACTTCAAAATGGGTTTTGGCGGTTGTAACCCCGCCCCCATGGAGAATTCTTTATAAACAATACAGCACTTATATAAAAGTGCAAATAACTTGACAATTCATACTTAATTGTCAGAATTTGTTTTGTCAGTGCCAACATTTTAAAATATGGGCAGCAATTGATATTGAAAAACAATTTACAGTAGAATCCAGTTATAACGACTCCGGTTATTGCGACGAAATCTCGATGCCTTAATTGGTTTCCATAAAAAGGTACTACCGCTTAGTGCGTCTACCGGTTATAACGACGTAAAATCGTCGATCCCTTGAAAGTCGCTATAGCCGGATTCTACTGTATTTCGATATTATATTCAAAAATTTGTGTTAAAACCCTCCCCCCTTAGATGATTCCTGCGCACGGGCCTGTGTATACTTGATACCAAAGAAGTAGGTGAATCACATAACATCACAATACGGAATTACATGGAGAATGATTGTTTATTGATATCTAAAACAAACAGCGAAACCTAAATCTCACGAATTTTTCAAATATTTTCTTAACAGCTCAATGCCTCAAACCTATAAACAATCCATTTCAGTGGAGAACAAAGTTATCCGTAATATTTGTTTATCAATCCAACTAAAGATATTTTGAGCAGGAACTAAAAATCTACAAAATATAGTACACAGCCTGACTCTTTATCAGAGTTAAGCAATAATAATAGAACAATTTAACCGATTCTAGGAAAATAATTTGGAAAGTTAGATGGCCTGAGCAAGAACCCGATGATATACCCAATCAGCAACTAAAAAAAACCCAACCGACTTTCACACAGCAGCGGGGAGTTGAGTAGCAGCACCTTGACCTTGGTCTTCTTATTCGATATGATATATGATGGTTTTATGACTGTTGATGGTATTTTTTAGGGGTTTATACCAAGGGTGGATGTTGAAAGAATTAATTTTCCAGTTTTTTTTCGCAAGATCTTTTAAATATGAACAAAAATGTTCAATATATCTTTAGTGTTTGAAGTTTGATTATATTTTAAGAGATGCCAAACTAGGATATATATTTATATTTAAATCCATATATATTTATTTTAAATCCAATAAACATACTATCCATATAATTTAACTATTTTTAAATATTTCAACCTTTGGATCGCAAAAGTTTTACGTTAATAAATCATATCAATTTCAAAATATCTATATCACTAGATAACTCTAGATATGCTGACCTTTCTGTTCCTGGAATATCAATTCTTTGGAGGATGGATGATAGAGGGTGGTAGGTAGAGGTCTATAGGTTAGTTTAACTTACCCGAGATGGGGGCGCGACCTTCGCTGTGCCCGTTGGCAGCAGCGCTGCCACTGCCGACGTAATCGTAGTCGTGGGTTAATTGACTGCTGTTGTTGGTGCTGCTGTGCCCGTGCCCGTTACCGTTACTCAGCCCGTTAACGTTAACGTTTACGTTGGAGTTCACGTTATGGATTCCGATACCGTTACCGTTTCCGTTCGTAAATGGCGGCGATGCAATAATTCCGTTACTGTTGCTATTGTTCCTATTGTGCTGATTGCTATTATTGTTGTTGTTGTTATTGGTGTTGTTATTGTTGTTGAGGGAGTTGTTGTTCTTAAAGTGTTGTTGCAGCTGGTGATGATTATGGTGTTGTTGGTGGGAGGTGGGAATGGCCACGCCCAGTCCGATGGGACCGCCTCCCGCCTGCGGGAGCTTCTCATTCTGCGCTAGAAATTCGGCCGCCTCGAGGAGCACATTAATGCCTGTACCCCGTGACATAGCATACACAGACAAAAAAACAATGTGCGCTCACTCTTTCTCTTACACGAACGCACGCACGCACGGGACACGGTAACGGGACGCGTTAAACGTAAACGTAAAATAAAAACAAATAAGTACACCAACGAATTAATCCTAACAAACGCAGGATAACAGTTCCACGTATTGTAGAGAAAAAAGAGAGAGAGGGAGAGAAAGAAAGAGCGAGAGGGTAGCGCTGTGAGGCAACTTTAGAACGCGGCAGTTTATTGTTGAATTGGTTGTTGTTGTGGTGGTTGTTGTTGTTGTTGAAACTGGTCCTCAATGTTAAATTTTTGTTTTTGTGAAAAATTTGTTTTTCGAAAATTGTAATGTTGTTGAAACTTTTCGCTGTTGCAAATTGTCGCTGCGTTTCACACTGTATATCGCCTGAATTTTGTTGTTGAATGTTGTTGTTGAATTTTGTTGTTGAATATTGTTGTTTTTGAAACAGATGTTGGTTGTGTTGGTTTTCTTTGATTAACGACGTTGCTGCTTTCGTTGTTGTTGAAAGACGTTTTGGACTTTTATCGCTCTATTTTAATGCATTTAATTATTTTTAATTGTAACTTGGCTTCGGTGGTTTCTGCTTTTTTATTGTTGTTTGTTTTATTTTTATTGTTTTCTGGTATTTTTTTAATAGAATGTTTAAATTGTTGTGATTACTGTGGTTTAAGCTGAAAAGATAGGAAAGAAAACAAGGTTAGTTTATTACTCATTCTTCAAACAAAAGCACTTAAAATACCCTTAAAAATAAACTAAATAACTTTTAACCAAAACCAGTTGTAATATTTCTAATAAAATATATAAACATACAAAAAAAAACGCTTTGCGGCATAAAAAAAATACTTTGGACTTTTATAATCGTTAATAAGTTGCAAACTATTGTATTATTTTATTGGCAGAGAGGAGAGGAAGCACCACTGGCTTAGCAGCTTGCGTCGACGTCGGCGATGACAGCAGCTGTTGCGTTTGCGCTAATTGTGCACAGCTGCGTGGCAACAAAAAATAAGGAAAGGAAAAAAAAAACAAAAACAAAAGGCAACGTAAAAAAAACAAACAGAAAGAGAGAAAAGTCAGACAGAGGCAGGAGCTCCCCAACCAACAAGTTGCACACACAAAAGAGAGCGGGAGAAAGAGCAGAACTATCAGAGAAATATATTATAATAAACATAAACTCAAGCGAAAAAGGAAATAATTAAAGATTGGCGCGTGCGCGCAGCCTGGTTTCTCCATGCCTCATATCTGCCTTTCTTCGCCTCGCCCCCCTCTCCCCCTTCCCAAGCGGACCACTTGATCGCCTTCTCCTGTCTTCCTCTTTTCTTCTTTGCTTAGCCATCAGCTGCTCGCTCGTTGGTTATGTGTGTGAGTGTGGGGTATTCAACTGAGCGGCAAGCAGTATTAAGAGAAAAGTAATGTTACATTGTGTCATTGTTGTTGTCATAATTCATATGAAAAGGTCAAGGGTCGCGCTCTCAAAAGAGAGAGAACAGAAAGTTGCAGCCGGCGTTATTTACCCAACATCTGCTCTCCTCTGCCACTTCCTCTTTTTTTTCGCTCAACAAAGTTGGGAGCGAAAACAAAAGAGAGTGAGGGAGGGAGAGGAAAGAGCTTTGATATGCAAAAGTCCTTCGAATGACGCTGCCTTGACATTAAACACGCTTCTTATGGCCACTCTCTCCCCATCTTCTTCCACTTCATTCACACCCTCTCATTACCTATCCTACACACACGCACACACAAAGCGACAGTAAAAACACCCTCACATGTAAAAAGAATTATACATTTTCGCAAAATGTTTTGGCGTTTTGGCATTTTTGCATTTATTATTTCAAGACTGTGCTGTTATTCATATTAAACCAGTATGAGTATATGGGAGTTATTAAAAAAAAAACTCAAATAAGTTGTGACTAAATATTAATAGATTTGAATAGATTCTTAATAAATATCAAAAGATATTGAATTATTTACTATTTATTTACATTTTACTCAAGTCAAAAAGATCGAATGTTTGGGAAATGTATCAAAAGCTATTTTAAACACAGGTAGTCTACTTAAAATGTATTTTACGTTGGCTAATAAGAATACTCAATTTTTTGATAACTTATTTTGATAAATAAATCTTCACGTTAATACAATATTTACATATTTTAATTTTTAAGGGTATTTTAAGGGTCATTTGTATTTTTTTTACGGGGTGACATGTTCTTCTTCGTCAACCAAGATGAGAGCTAAACACG
>JAEIHY010002582.1:0-20489 GCA_018904565.1 Drosophila tsacasi
TTCACTGCGTTGCAAACTTCTGACTAAAATTATAATACCCTGCAAGGGTATAAAAAAAGAACATCAAGTCTTCACCATTTTTTCTTTATAATTATACTGATAACAAAATATGAATGTACAGCTACCTATGTGGGTTTACTGATAACAAAGTATTTATATAAATAGTTTACTTATTCAAAATTCCAATTAATGCTTTAATTCGATTCTTAGAAAGAATTACTATTTATTTCAGGTCAATTTTCCGAACCCAATAAAATTTTCAGTCAACAACATTTCATATGCCGATAGGAGCCTGAATACTATCTTTGGCCTGCTTCCTATCTTACTTATATTTCATATTTGGGTGCCATTATTTCCTTTCCTGAAGCCTCAACCTTATCCATATCCACCCCGATGCCATATCCGATCCTATAATGTATATTTATTATTGGTCAACACAGCCTAGTCGATCTAAATCTGTCAGTCCGTCTCAGTTTCTCAGTCTCTCAATTTTGAACTATCTGAATAAAACTTCGCAGATATTCTTTTTCTTTTCTGCTTAGTACATTAATATAATAATGTTCATTTGAAGGAACCAGATTGAGAAGAAGAACAATCGAGAAATTAATAGAAAATAGTCTCTTTAAAGTTTTGCTATTAGTTTTGTACGAACCGGATGATTTCAACAACAATGATGAACGAGAGCTGGCGGTCGATGATTTTTGTAAGAGTTAACTTTATTTTTTCCAGGCCGTGTCAGCGGGGACCTGCTGTACGCAGCCAGACTTCAGTTTTACTTTGTTGTATTTCCTCTTGTTTTTTAATTTTTATTTATAGTAATTTATTATTTTAAATTTTTTTTCTCCTTAAATGTACACCAGATAAGAGAAATGTATATATGTGACCAATATTATTTTTAAACACCGTGATATATTTTTTTCCTTTATTTATGTATCATGTCGCAGATTTTTACAGTGATATTTAAATGATTTTTTATTTTCATTTATTATTCGAGCAATTATCATTATTTGTAATTCTTTCATGGCAGCCTAAAGAATATAATGGGATATTCTGCGTTAGGAATTTCACTACCACCGACATTATTTTTTCCAGGTTTATGGTTCAATGTTTTATTTAACATAGTCAACAAGGCGTCAAACACTCCACCAAAAGGAGTGGCAAAGTGAATGCCAATAAATACCACAATGAAAAATGCCTGTAAGTTGAAATGTGAAAATAAATGTTATACGAATAATACGGAAACTAAGAGGCAACTTAGATTCACTCACCAGCCACTTCATTGCGATTACGAACTCTGAATAAACTTATTTTCTTGGTCTTTTCGCTTTCATAAAGATGCTGCAAAATAAGCAGTGCTATCAGCAACTCTTTGGTGCGAGAGGACAAATTGTGATAACGAGGCGCTGAGCTGCTCTATCCTCAAGCGGATTAGCCGGAGAATCGAAGGTTTTCGTCCTGTTTATTTATAAAAAATATATACATATAAAAAATATTTAAACCAAAAGTTGGAAGAAAAGATTTGTAACTGGAAAAGCAGAAGGTTAAGTAAATTGCGCTACAGATATTAAAACAACTTTGTTCAATTTCAATATTAAAATAAAAGTATGTTTAAAACATTAAATAATTACTGATAATAAAATTAATTACATTTTTTTTAATGGTAGATCCTTCGAAATTGAAAAAGAATAACATCAAGTCTTCAACATTTTTTCTTAATAATTATACTGATAAAAAAATATCAATGTACACCTACGTACATGCGTTTACTGATAACAATGTATTTATATAAATGTTTTTCTTAGAAAAAATTACAATTTATTTCAGGTCAATTTTCCGAACCCAATAAAATTTCGAGTCAACAACATTTCATAGGCCGATAGAAGACTGATTAAAATCTTTGGCTATCTTGCTTATATTTCATGGCTTTTTAGATTTTTTTCTGGTATCTTTTTAGAACAGCAAAATTAAGATTTCATATCTTTTAATCTTATATTTCATAAATAATGCATTTTATTAATTATTACGTAAAAGTGGTGTTAAGGAACATACTTACATCTAATGTGAAAAATCTTTTTAGCTACATATGGTACATGAGTTATAAAAGCGATTTATGGGAAACATTTTAATATTCCAGGCATTTTGATGGACACTTTTTAAAACATAAAAATTAGTTAAAGAACTGGTTAGTACATGCTTAACATTTGAAATCATTAATACATTAAAAAATGGAAAAGTCCTCCACTTTGACCGCCAAAATTTTAGCGGTCATTATTTTGGGTGCCGTTTCCTGAAGCCTTAACCTAAGCCATATCACCCCGATGTATTAGGATGGGATTCTCCAATGGCCAGAACAAAAGAAAACCTGTCATTAACTCACCAATAGATTTATGAGAGCTGCACTTTTAAAAGAACTAAGTTGGTGTAGCCTTTAATAATAAATAAAGAGAAAATCAAGTCTTGTAAATATTATCTATCATTTTGTTTTTAATAATTTTTCTAATAATAATGTATGTATCAATGGACACCTACATACTTATATGTCTTTCCTGATAACAATGACTTTATATTTTTTCTTATTCAGAATTCCAAGAAAAGATTACTTATTAATTCTCAAATCTGCGAACCCAATAATATAAAGTCTACAACATCTCTTAGGCTGTACTATATTCCATGGCAGATACATATATATGCACTCCAGACTGATCTCTTTTATATGTTCCATTTCCAATGACTATTCTTTGCCCCACTGTGGCCTGTAGCTCGATGGAAACCCCTCTCATCAATTGAGATATTATAAAATATCTGCCCATTGCTCAGCTGCACTGCACGCCCGGTTTCCCCTTTCCATCTGTGAGTGCGTGCGGTCTGCGTTGCTAGTTTAGAAGCCATCCACCTAAACATACAAACATCCTAGGGCTCTCCTTGTGGACCCTCGCTGAGGAAAGTGAACCGAGAAGGCATCTGAGCGGAGCTGAGGCTCCTTGGTATGGCATTTGCCTTGTTAATGATGTGCCGTGGCGCATTTAAATAAAGTGCCGCCCATTATAATGAGTCGAGAGCACTAGCACCGCATCTCGCTCTGCGTCTATATCTTATTCTCCGCCTGCCATTACGCTGCGACAAACTAAGTTTATAAATACCATTTATTAAATAATTGTGAAGACAGAGTCCTGATTATCTCATTAAAAAAATGACAAAGTAAAATAATAAAGTATGTAGGTCTGCAGTTCGAATACTGCTACAAAGCCTGGGAGAAATTAAGCTTTCTTGTGACCGTAACTACGTCCTTTTCATATTTTCTCACAGTGTTCTTGTCTTGGCAGCCTCAGTCTACCATTGTTGTCGACATCTTAACGTCATAAAGGCGCGGCAGCGGCTGGCAGTCCCGATGCCCCATCCCAGCAATTGCTGGCATACGCAGCGTGTCCGTCTCCCGGTCATGTTCGCGTTCTAATGAGCGGCTCATAAAACGCGCTAAGATTTGCACATAAAAAGGGTTGACTGTGGCCATTGCCGTGGCTCCATATGAAACGCATAATTAAGGCTGAATTGATCGGGGCAGCTGCTGCTTGATGCGAAACTCGCTCAACTGCTGACAGCCATTAAACAGGGGAGCCGCTCTAACTAACGATGCTTAAAAATGCCTTTTAATAGCCAAATTGTTAGCAAACAATCGGTTTCACTGCTTGAAAAAACACAAGTAGCCCTTACGAAAGATGGGAACTAAACTTCAAACGTTTCCCATGCAATTTAAGCAGTTCAATAGCTGAAAAAGAATCAATTTTCTAAGGCTGAAATGTTAGATTGTAAAGTAATACATACTTGCTATATCTAACTTGGAGTTATATTTAAAACTAATAGGTACAAATAATAATATTTAAAAAGAATATTTATAAATTCATCTCATAAATAAAGCAACTCATAAACAGCTCTTATATTCGAAAGCAAAATAAGTTCAAGTTTAAAACTGGCTGAAAGATCTGTAATCTGGTAGCTTAAACCTACCAAGTCTCCCTAGTGACAAGTCGCTATATGAAAATTCCCATTTGTAATTAGGCGGAAGAAAAATATTATTGCTGTCGCCAGCCGCATCTTCGATAAACAAAAAAAAAACACAACATTTATCACGAAGCATTTTTCGAGTAATTTTCAGTCCACAAAAACTAAAAAAATAAGGAAAATTAAATAGTTTTTCCCTGTGAAAATGTGCAAATAGAAAGTTTGCCTCTCTCACCCGCTGAAAATGCAATAAAACAATTAAGGCAACGGGTGGCGGGACAGTGGGGCAGGCCAAGCAGGTGGAAGGGAAATTGTGGCAAGACTGCAAGCTCAGCGAAAAGAAAGCAAAGTGGCGAAGACAGACGACAGCCTCGTCGCAACCTTAATGACGGAGGGCAGTGCACAGTTTGTGAGGCACTGGGCGGCACCTCCTCCTCAGCTCCGTGTGCCCAACTGGCGGGGATCTTAGCCTGTGTGGTCGGCAATTGACATAACATAAACATTTGCCTGTGCCCACAAACGCACACAATCGTACACAATCACAAATCGCCTAATTATAGCCCTGCGCGGTCCTTCTTTTTCCCTGCCAGCCCATTCAATCGATTCAAATGCCCGACAATCTTTTCAATTATTTCTTATCACCTATGGGGGACCAAGGCAAATGCAATTACACTTAAAAAAGTCGTTGGTACTACAGCAACTTAACCGGAATTTGTGCCTAATTGGCTTAGGTTGATGAGGTTCTGGAGATTTTCTTAAAATTTAATGAAAATCAAATATATTGACTAAGGCTTGAAATTAATAAAGTGAAATATTATTTTAATATAATTATTACATATTTCATGTTTATTAATCTTTAACTATTTTAAATTTTATATTATACTTGAATTAATGTCAGTACAATATTACGGTGTCAATAAGATAATAATTGTTTTTAAAATATAATTTACTGACATATTCACATATATTTTCAATAATACTGAATAGGATAAAGTCATAAAAATATATAAACAAACAAGAGAGGAAGCAAACTTCGTGAATTCGTTGTTTGTATACTTTTGAATAGAATTTAAAATCGATTTTAACCACTCTTTATTAGGTTACAAAATCTACATACTACCTTTAATTATTTTGTAATTAAAATTTTGGTCCATTTTTTACAATTAAAAAATTGTAATTTTGCAAATTCTTTTCTCCTAATTTCTTATTTAATTTATTTTCTTTAAATTTCTTCAAAATACTTTTTAAGTGTAATTGGTGCATCTCGCTGGCAACATTGTTGCAAGTTTCCAACCATGTTGCTAATGGAATCCTATTCTCTCTGGCGAGCTTAGCATATTTGAACATTGGAGGACACCGATCGTCTCGAACCAGTATCTCTACTTGCCCCCTCCAACCAACTGCAGACGATTAATATAAATTTGAGCGAAATTTGCACCTATGCGATACAATTCACCCTGGCGTTTTGATTTTTTACTCGATTGTAGACTCTGGTTTTGCGTTTATCCCCATCGTTTTACAAGTTTTTTTCGGCGGATGGCAGTTGTTTGATTAATTACCATGGCCAATGCGAAGGAAAATCGAGTTTCGTTAGCCGCCGCCGACTTTGCCAAATTGTCCACCAGTTCCGGCCAAAAGAAAATTAACAAAAATGTGGAGACTAACTGGCTGGCTATGTGAAGATAGGGAAAGGCTCGACAAATCTAGTCTCATGATTTTTCCAAAGCGGGAAAGTTTGGCACTCAATATTAATAGGAAGTACTTCCGAAAATATGATAGAATTACTTTCGATGAACTTAAAACTCATCTTTGATTTTGTAGTAAAATTTGTGATATTTTCTATAAAGAGTGAGACTAATTTCAGCTCAGTTAATGGGCTTAAAAAAGTAAATCCACTCTCGCTACCCCGGTTGACACACCAGTACATGATCTGATGGCTTCCATAGCCCGTAACCATCTTACATCGATCGTTCGATATGCCAAGCCACTTGCACTTTCAGCATCGTCATTCTACTCGCGGACAACTTTCATCTTTCATCCGTATCTTGGTTGCCTGCACTTTCGTTCAATCGGTCAACGCAACTCGGCTGGCTGGGAGAGTCTATCTATATCTATAGCTGTGTAAGTACACTGAAAGAAATATGAAGTTATTGAAGAAATTACTACAGATTTTTAAACTGATTTAGGTAAATAAAATAAATAAAAAGGTAAGTATAAAATCAAATCTTCAAACCGCATTCTTTACCACATTAAAAGTTATTATTAAATATTTACTTACAATATCTTTGATATATGTATATTTATTAAACATGATTAAATAAGTATCAAATAGAACATTTTAGGATATGGGGTTTTGTTTTTGTTTCAGCTTTTATTTAGATTTTACACAACTTGTTTTTAAGTTCAACAAAATCTCAATGGTTTTAACCTTTCGAACATCGTTAATATTTTCTCTATGTGCAAATATGTTGCGTTGCATCGCCCAAGGGGGCATGTCGATGTCGATGGTAATTTGCATATTTTCCGCATGCGCAGACGACTCGCGATGGCCAGTTTATTAAACAAAAATATTGACATGAAAATCGGCTTTCGATTTCCACGGGACAAATTGTGCGGCAGCAGTTGCACCACCACGACCGGCAGCACCCTCCCATCGCCATACCCACCGCATCCCCTGCACCGGCGAAACGAGATTAAATGGAAAGTGAAGTTGCACATGCGTCGCGTCGCCAATCAAGCTCCACCGTAAGCCTGAAAAGTCCGCAGCCTAAGCGAACTGTTAGCCGCTCGGTTTGTCGTCTGTGTAATTAGGACAAAATGTCTAATGCTGACGATGGTGACCAATGCCGAAAAAGTAAATACAAGTCGGTCTGTCGGTCCAGTTTTGGTGTCGCTTTACGCACCTTAATGATCATTTAGCGGACGGCCTGTGTTTGTTAGCCACTTACTCGGAGTGGCTTAAAGCCGATCAATCTGGCTGCAACTTTTACTTCGGCCGGGAAAGTTCTTCCATCACTTTGACCGAAGATGTCGCTTTCCGCTCTTTGTGGAATGTAAACAAAAATGGAATGCAGTTTTTTTTTATATTTTTGGGTTTATTTTCTTCTTATGGAGAGTTCAATTTCACTTGAAGCGAAACCGAAAGTTTTCTTTTCTATTTGAGGATTACGTCTTGGGATTATTTTTTTGGAACTTGACATCGGATTATGAGTGGTCAGAATAGGTAGGGAATGAAAAGAAGATTTTAAAAAGTTTAAAATCAAAAGTAGTAAGTTTAACTTATAGATTTTCTTTATTGTAAAACTATTAAAAAAATGCTTACCTCCTACGATAATTGTAGAAGAAAATTGCATATGATTAGATATAATAATAATGTTTTTATAAGCATTTAAGGAGATCGAAAAAAAAGTTATAAATTTTATTATATAAAGAAAAAACTTGCAAATGTAAATCTAAACATAATAATTTGTAGTTCTTATTCATTTTATAACATTTCTTACATTTAATTTCTAATTACTAATACCTATTTACTGCCTCTTAGAGCTACGAAGCCTCTTGCTAGTAGTAGAATTATTCTTTTCTACTTAACTCTCATAATTTTATAGTTTTGGTTCTGAAAAAACAAGGAAGTAATGTGTGCTGCAAAGGTGGTACCTTTAACAGCTCCTAAAAATCGGGTCAACTGTCATTTAAAGCCAAATGTGGATCGCGTCACGGATCGCGCAAAAGAAATGCCGTTAACAAAGAGTGGCGGGTTCATTAGCACAGCCAAAAGCCTCGACAATGTATTTCTCTATTGCGATGCGCAAAACTGAATTAAAGCAACAATTATTTATTTAATCATATTTCATTGAGATTGAGCAATCAGCGGGAAGAGACGGACGCTCAGAATTCCCGGCTACCTGACACTGCGCAACTGCCACATCAGAAGCATCTTCTGCAATTATTTGTGCATTAGAGGAAGCCCAGCGCTACCTCGAGCTGTCGGCTAATGTCAGTTTAAGTGTTGCAGCGAATAGAAAACATACCGAGGAAGTGCACCGGGAACGGGGAAAAGCGCAGCCGGTGGGAAAATACTCGAGCAAGTTGCAACTGCAACAGCAGCAGTGGGCATCTGGCAATTGGCAACCGGTTGCTGGGCCTAAAATAATAATATTCGCATTAAGAATGCCTGAAATGTGCCCCAAGTCCTTAAATGCATCCGCTATACGGACCGCCGTCGACCGAAAGCCAAATCGGATTAATGCAGTTGAGTAACCCAAAAATGGCAACCCACGCAGTTGCTGTGGCAAGTTGCCTGTTGCCTGTGGCAGGTTGCTCAATGGACTGCTGTGCCCATAATTGCCTCGAAGGGGAAAACTAAGAACGATTTTTGGCATCCATAATAAAATTCACATTTATACGTCACCCCACTAAGTTTGGGACAAGCAGGAGTCGCACTGCTGACCCACATTAGACTTGGAATTGGTCTTCATTATAAAATTGCATTGCCGAGCAATTTGTTTAAATTCAAAGCTTATTTATTGACAAACTCATTTAACTCAATAAGGGAAGGAATACCAATTTATCTCTCTTCTACTGTCTTCGTAGAAAATTAACAAAAAATAAACCATATTTCGCCCCATACCAAAAGAAACACAACATATGTTCAAAACGAAACACTTTCAGATGAATTTAATAATAAATTCGTAAGTAAAATATTTTTCATAAAACAATATGTGAGGACGCATTAAATTTGCTTGAAAATAAATATAGTTTAGGGATGAGAGAATATGAAACGTGGTGGGGGTACATAAGGCACAGAATGGATCGATCAGTCATCGAGAATCTCTGTTATCTTGGCACTTTCGGCAAACACATCTGGGATCTCCGCTTCGTCGGATCGCTCTATGATACGATACCGCTCCGCCGCCGCCAGACACTGGATGGCCACTTCGCGGGCCTTGGCACGCGACTCATCGGGCAGCTGTCCCAAGCCACTCAGAAGCTCCATAATGTCCGTCTCGAATAGCTTCTTCGCGATCTCCTCACCCGCGTTAATCATGTTCAGGATGACGACAATGCCACGATGCTGCACGGCTGGACTGGGATTGGCGATCAGCGTGTGCAAGATATCCAGGCAGCTTGCGATGCCAAGAATCTTCTCGCAGCACTTAACGGACACGGATGTAAGCATGGCCAAAGCTCCAGCACAGGCCGTTGCCGTTTCCTCATCCTCATCCTCGCAGAGGAGGGCCAAGAACTTGACGCGATCATTGTCGCCTTCGAACATTTTTACCACATCTTCGCTCATTACCAGATTGCACAGACATTGGGCAGCTGCACGGGTGAGGTACAGGTGATCCTCCATTAGATAGAACTCGACTTTGGACACGCCCTGCTCCTTGATGATCCTCTGGCGGACGCTTTCGTTCATGCTGGCCAGATTGGTGAGCGCCATCAGCGCTTCGAAGTTCTCCAGCGCGGTGCAGTCCTGCTGCAGGAGGTTCAATAGCGGACGGATCACGTCCAAAGATCGCTGACCGCTGAAAGATACCTCTGGGTTAATGGTTATACCAATCCGAGCCAACGCCTGGCAAGCATGACGTTTGCCCTTCTCGGTGCCCTCAAGGGCCATGCGGAGCAGTGCTTTAACGCCACCATCCTGCACCACTTTGCCCCTCAGCTCCCTTAGGCCACAAACGGCATTCAGGACTCGGGCGATCAGCTCTTGAGAATTGTGGCTTTCCGTTTTGGCCAGCGAACAGAGGGCAGTCGTTATTCCCTCGTTTGCCAGGACCGTGATACGCTTGTTTATGAAATCGACATCATCCAGCTCGTGTTCCTCGGGTATGTGATGCTTGGCGAACTTGGCCAGCTCCACCATCTCCGGCACCAGTTCCTGTTTCTCATAGGCATTGCACAGGTTGACAAAGGTGGTGACAACACCATAAATACACGACTGATCCCCAGCTCGAGCCAGATCCATGAGAGCGTGTATCGAAGCCTTGTCCTCAATTAGCTTTTCCTTGCATTCGGCATCCAAGGTCAGGTAAGCTAGGCCATCGGCTGCCCAGCGACGGATGTCCCGATCCTTGCCAGGTTTTATCAGGAAACGACGACATGCCTCGGCCAACTTCAGAGCTGCACCATCGCCAAATGGCCGAATGGCCGCGTCCTGTCCACCGTAGCTGCCCAGCTTGCAAAGACCCACCAGAGCGCGCACACGAATAGCATCATTCTTGGAGTGGTACAGACGCTTCAGGATGTCCACACCCTGCTCGCAGAGAGCCTTGGCCTTATCCTTTTTGGATGAGGCGGATATCAAGCATTCGCAGGCCACCCGTTGCTGCAGCTCGTCATCGGTGGTGGCCATGGCCAGGATCATCTGCAGGATGCCTGAAAAGGTAAGGGATTGGTTAAATATTCGATATTTTTCGCCTATTTTTGCTTACCCTCCCTGGCGATGACCTGATTGCCCACATCCAAGGGACCGCTAAGAAGAGACGAAATCGCTACAGTGACTCGCACCTTCGACTCCATATCGGGCGCCAGAAGCTTGTCCTTGATGAACTCATCGATTTGATCCGTGAACTTCTGCTTGGCTTCATCGTAGTACATGTTCTCGTATATGCGGGCCAGACAAACGGAAGCAATCGTTGACGATGAGCCGGTGATATCCATGGCACTCTCGTACTTGTAATCCGGCAGTTCAGAGCACACCTCCAGCAGGCGGCACAGGCCCCGAATCTCCACCAATCGCTCAGCCCACTCCAAAGCCGAGTAGTGAACATTTCTGGTGATTAGCTCCATGACGGCATCCCGAGCGGCTCCAGAAATCGTACGATCTGTTATGCTATACACGAGACATGTGAGCAGTGTGTCGATCTCCCGGTTATTCTTGGTGCACAGTTCCTTGTTTGGCTTGGCGTCCGCCTTGTTCTTCAGTCCCGACAAGGCATTAATGATGGTTTGCAGGCAATACTGAGCGGTGGCCACGCAGTCCTCGTGTTTCTGGTCAAAGACCCGCATGAACCAAGGGACTCCAAGTTCCGTGAGTACGCCCTTCGTACGCTCCTCGCTATTTTCGCAGAGGGCGGCCACCACACGCACCATGTTCACATAGATGTCGTGATCCTTTTCCAGCTTGGCCAGCGTAGCCACCTTCTGGATGCAGTGTTCTTTGTACATGAGCTCCGCTCCAGCCTGCTCCTTGGCCAAAACGACCAGGTTATTGGCTGCGGAGCGGCGTTTGTCGATGGGGGAGGCGAAGTCAAAGGTTAGATCCATCATCTGCTTCACCTTCGTCGAGGTTTTGGCATTGCGTGCCATTCGCTCCTCCACTATGACATGGAGCCTTTGGAGCATGGGCTGCACGGTTTTGTTACCCGGATCCGCCTTGAACAATGCGGTGGCGTCTTTGTATGCCTCCTCGAACTTTTCCAGAGCCTCGTAGGCCTGCGCCCGCCGGAACAGAGCCTTGGGATCCCCGGGAGCCGTTTTCAACGATTCCGTGCAGTCCTCCAAGGCGTTCTCGTACTGCTCCAGCTTCAGATAGGCGGCAGCACGGTTCTTGTAGAAAACTGGCAGCTCCTTGTGTTTGGAACCCAATTTGATGGCACTGCTGTAATGTTGCACTGCCTCCTCCCAGCGGGAGGCCTTAAAGGCCTCATTCCCCTTGTCTTTGTAGGTACCGGGATCGGTTACCTCCTCTGTGATGATCGCGTTCGTCATTGTTACACAATTCTTCTCCTCTGATTGACCAGAAGCAGGCTTTAAGTGGAACTCCTATGAGTGCGGCGAGACAAATGACTCACGATTTCGGTGGCCGATTGGTTTTGTGGCCTAAATTTCGGCTGCCAGAAACTTCTCGATCGCTCTCGAACAGCAGCGCACACACACAGGTTTAGGTCGGCAGATGGCCAGCGGGAAAATCAAGCACGCTGTGTCGGAAAACTCAACAAAAACCGCCTGCCCCCTAGAACTAACTATTTTTATTTTTATTTATAGACGGCCGTGCTGCCAGATGTTGTGAAGAGCCGGCGCCGGACTTGCCAGCTGGCGCGATGTTCAAATCGAGCGATTTCTGACCGCGTTCCGTTATCTGGAGGTAGTGAAATCGCTAGTTAATCGATTCCACGAAATGATATCGTTTGTACTTCCACCTCTAGGCCAGGTGAACAACTTCAAGTTCAAACAGCTGATCCGTTTTGTTTTGGTTTTCATGTGATATAACTAAACGAAAATAACCCAAACAGCGCCAGGGAAAACGCCAGTGGGAAGCTAGGATGTTCCAGCACGGCTCCCTGCTCTGGCGGCAGCTCGTCCTGTCCCGAAACCTGCACCTGAGCTTGGCCCAGCAGATGAGCCACTACGACTCGCTTGGCATTGGAAAGCGGTCCACGCAAAACGAAATAAAAGCAGCCTATTATAAACTGTCGATGCTTTATCACCCGGATAAGAACAAGGGCAGTGAGAGTGCCGCCAAGAAATTCCGGGAGATCACCCAAGCGTACGAAATCCTGGGCAACTACAGGTTGCGTCGCCTGTACGACAAGGGCATCGTCCACACCGCCGGCTCGCAGTATGCTCAGGATGTCCACGACGTGGCTGAACCGGTGGTGGAGGACGATCCGGAGACGAAGTTCTACAAGTCACGTTTCCAGAAATCCCGCGTCGCTGATACAGAGGGACGGACGCCCATCTACGACTTTGACGAGTGGTCGCGTAGCCACTATGGAAAGTCCTTTGACCGGAGACAGGCTGCCCAGGCCAAATACGATCGAATTAAAGTGCAAAAGGAGTCAAATAAGATGTCCAGCCAAACGGACTTGGTTCTTCTTTCCCTCCTCTTCGCCTGCGTGGCGATATACCTCATGTTCCTTGCCGAAAGCTCGTACGACACGCCGAAGCAGCGGGCGGAGCAGCGCCACCGGAGAGATCGCGAGGAGCGGGAGCGAGAAGAACAGCTGGTCGCCCGTAAGGAGTCGTAGTGTTCTCTAGTCCAAAGTGTACATAGAGTTAAGCTTTAAATGTTTAAATGATTGAAAATGGCTATTTTTGTTGATAAAGATTAACTTTAATCAAAACTTTCCGCTGCGCTTGCGCGCTGTATATTTAGTATCCGGACGTGTATCCAATCCCTGGCGACGGCGGCGCTCCTTCTTGGCCAGAATCCAGTCGCGAGATTTCTTAGGCGCTTTGCCACGTGCCTCCCTGCAGGCATCGCGTTTCTTAATGTAGTTAACTCGACGCTCCTCTTCGGGAGTACCTGCAACAAAGGAAGATAATCAACCGTTTCTGTTGATAAGGACGTCTGAAAACTCACCCAAAGCCTGCGGCAACTCCGCCGTTCCACCAGTCATCAGCACCAGGTAGTATTTCTTGGCCTTAGCCGAGTTGGGATAGTCCACGACTAATCCGCCGTAGAAGCCCGCCTTCATGGCCTGCGATGTGACCATTTCGATCTGATCCGAGTTCTCCGGATAAAATTGAAACACAGCGCGGGCTGTGCGCGTTAGACATGAGAACAGGGTGGTAAAGAACTTGAGCAGGCGCTTGTGCGGATTGTGATATGATTTGTCAGCATTGCATAGCCACTGCAGGGCAGAGATCGAGATGGCGCCATCAAAAGTGCCGGGTCTGAAGGGCATGCCCTCGCCCATATCCCCCAAAATTAAATCTCCAGCCACCTCACGCTCCACAGCAATGTCTAGCATGGCCTTGGATATATCTATGCCAATCCACATGTGTTCGCTCTCCTCCAGGACGCTTCCCGACAGACCGGAGCCACAGCCAATGTCCAGAATCAAGCGGGATTCGTCACATGGGAGGGCGAGCAGTTCAAGGGCCCGTTCCGCCATTTCGATTTGGATGTCAATGATGCGGGTGCTTTATATAAAAATACGTTTAATTGCATGTTGTGCTTTTTATGTACTTTACTTACTTTGTGGAGTACTTCTTCGCCTCGTCATCGTTGTAGAACTTGGAATGGAGTTTAAAAATATTAAATTATTCACGTAATCGCTTTATTTCACTCACAATTTCTGGCGGTGCTGCGTGCTCGGGTCTTCTGGCCATTTCGCTGTATTTTATATAATTTACAAAGCTCTAAACTCGAAGTTCTGCAACGTTTCCAAATAAACAAAAAAAGAACTCAACTACACGTGCAACAAACAGCTGATTGTCATTCAAGACTATCGATAATGCTATCGGTCCCAACACACACACAGGCGGGTTTTCAAGAGATTCGTCAAGTTTCAAATTAAGGGAACAGTCTTAACCAAGTTTTTAACGAGCCTTTTTTGTAAGTTTCGCAGGGTTTTAACGGAGCAACCGCAAGCACAGAGAAAAGCGTAAAAACTATTATTTTCTTCGAAAGGTGTGGCAACGCCATAGTGTGTGACCGTTTGGGGAAAACGCCCAGATGCTACATATTTTTAATGTGTTTAGGTATTTTCATTTAAGTAAAGTAGCACTACGGAGCTGTGAAAAATCGTGTGAAAATGCAATTATTCGGTTAAACTAAAAGCAATAAACATGTGAAAAGTGATATTCCAAGCAAACACGAGTCAGTGCATCAAGTGAATTGGTGAGTGCGCCTCAAAGCCCCCGTAAAAACCACAACAAAGCAACATTTGCATGGGGCCGCTGTAGGTGTGGGTGTGGGGCGAATTGGGAATTAATAGCCTGTGTATGAGTGTGTGACAGTTCTGACGCGTCAACGTCAACAAATACACAGCCTAGGTGCTAATTAGCATTCGTAGCGGAAATGCAAAAGACTTGTGCCAAGAGTTTGTGTTTTGCCATGTTTGTGTGGGCGTGTATGCTCTAAAAAGCTAGTGACACAATTCCCGGGGAAACCTGTTATGCTGACCCGTTTACCTTGCTCCGATTCTCTAAAAAGCGAAATCTTTCCTAGCCCGAAAAACAATAACAACAGGTTAACGTTTCGCTCTCTCGCTCTCTCTCTCTATTGAGGGCTCTCCAGCTGTTTTCGCCGGAACCGCTCTCTGTCTCTGTCTCTCTCCTTGTTGATCTGTAAGTTGCATCAGTGGCTGTCAAACTCAAGGCAAGTGCATTCAAAACCGCATGCAAACTAGCAATTCTTTTAACGTAGGCTTACGTTGTTTTTTGTATACTTTTCGATCAATAAATGAGGCAAACCGAATTCAGGTTTATAAGTGGCGGCGGCTCGGCTGTGTTTGTGTACATTTTGCATATTTATGAGTCGCCATTTGGGGGCAAAACAGGTTCTTCTTTTTGGCAACGGAACATCTTTCACTCTTTCCAAGAACAAGATTCCCCCTGGTCATCGCAGGTTACAAAATTTACGCAACAAGCCGCCGATCTCGCGGTCGCTGGCCTCTCCACTCAACGAGTTTGCCAAAAACCCCAAGCAAGAAAGTAGCAGCTGAACACCGATAAGCGAAGGTTTAAATACTCTTAGAAATCAAAATATTCTTCCATCCTAATTCTTGTTATTAAGTTCTATTGATCATTGAATTCTAAGGAAATGCAAATTTAATTTAAAGCACTTCTAAAATATGCAAAATTAAATGTAAAATTTAAAAGAGGATACTTTAAGATAGCCTTTGGAGTGTCGGATAACTTGACACAATTTTCGGAAGAACCCCTTGTAGAGTATAAACTACAACCGAACCCGCCGCTGCCCTCCATTTTGGAAACCAGATACCGATACGGGGACAAAGACAAAGGCACCAATGCAGAGACACCAACTACAGATGCTCGCTGGCTGCTGGGAAGAGTCAGAGCTTCAGTTGAGTGGCTCCAGTTAGCCAGAGCAAACCGTTCCCGCCGGAAGAAAGTAGGAAAAAAATAAACGTGAAATGCGCAGTGGGTTTACTCTTGGTCCACTGCTAGTGGCCATGCTAGTGTGTCACCTGGCGGCTCCAGTGGCGCCTGCCAACCTGCTGACCAGCTATCTGCCCGCCTCCATGCAGGCCCTGGCCTATTACATCGATCTGCTGCAGTACGAACCCTTATCGAGCACCACTGTGGAGCCCCCCTTTAGTGCCGGTGACGGAGCTATGGAGTCTACGACGGAGATTCCACAAAGGACTACAGCAGCACCTACGAAAATAAGGACTACCACTCGGAAACCTAGTGCAGGAGCCGGAGGAGGTGGTTCGGGATCTGGATGGTGGCAGCCGCCCAGCTGGTGGGAGACGCCGCAGAGGACCTCAACCACCCAGAGACCCACATCGCCACCTACACGGCCTCACCGGCCGGCAATTTTCTCTCCAGCTCGTAAGCCGGAAACGGAAAGAGTGCTAGAGGGCCATGCTCTCTTTGAGGAAATCGGAGATGATGTGGACTTCGACAAGCTGCCCTTGTCACTGATCCGCGACATACAAAGCGAACACGATGACTTCACTAACGATGTCGAATCGTTGGATAACTTTCTGCGACTCTACGACGACAACTACGGAAGGGCTGCCTTTGACTTTGAGTCCGCCATGGATCGCTGGAGCACTGCTTCTATAGCGGGCAAGAAGAGGGTGCCACCCACCAAACCCTACGTCGACTTTCTGCTGGTCTATGATCTGCTCAAGCGAGACGCCAAAGCGGCGAATCTAAGCAAGTACGAGGGTTACTCCGAGGATCTACTGGAGCAGCTGCACGAACTCTCGCAGGCTTCCTCGGCCAGACAGTTGCACACACTCTTTCAAAGAATGCTGGACCGTGGCGATATCCAGCGAAGTGATGTGGTGGCTCGTGTCCAGGGAATCGTCAAGGATCTGGGCAATCCCAATAGCGCAACTGCCAAGGCGTTGGCCTTTATACCCAGCATGCAATTTCTACCTTAAGTGCCTATAGATAAGCTCAAAATAAACTCGAGGAACCCACCAGTTGACCTCATCTCTGTGTGATTGGTTTGAATACTTTCATTTAATAAAAATATTACTTCTTAATTCGTTTAGGTAAAATGTATTTTTGACATTAGAATTATATGGGAGAATTTGTTAAGTTACATTTTCAAAAACATAAAATAAAAGTAAAATTTGTAAACTCGATATGCGGGATTGTTAACCTTATGTGGTCCATCACAGTGAACCTGCCCGCATTTATATTGATCGATTTAAACTTTAATCCCTGATCCAATTGCAAAAAGAAAGGGTATAAAAACTTCGACTTACCAAAATAGTTTCCTTTCTTTAGCACTATTTATTTTCCTACCGGAAACCCCTTCGCCCCCATTTTGTGCAAAGTGGCTTAACTGACACATTGGCATAGTTTAGTGGGTGTTAATGTGTTATCGATAACGGGTCAACCGGCTGCTGATGGCTGCTTTTGTTGCTGCACCTCGAGTCAGCTGTGATGATGACGTCGCGACTCCTTCTCTCACCCTCTCTCTTTCACTAGGCAATGCTCTCTCTTACCCTCTTACGCTCAGAATCTCCCTCGGGTTTCCTTGCCTCCCACTTATGCTCTTACGCTCCAGCTGTCTCTTTGCCTGCACTGTGGGCATCTAGATAAAATTTTCGGTAAAATGATTAAATTAAAACAAATCAGGAAAAGTACCTTTGAAAAATAATACTTTTTGTTACTCTTAAATGTATATTTTTGTACATGGTATTCAATTATATTTAGAAACTATTTCCATCTAAAATAAAAATATAATACAAACCGATTTTTTAATCTAAATAAACATTTTTAAATATTTTAAATATAATTATATTATAAAAACTTCATTTTTTATGATATTTTGTTACTACACGAACCCCACTAAATTAAGGCGCAGGTTCGACTTTGTCGACCCACAGTGCGTTGACTCTCTGCCACACTTGGTGGCTGGCTTTTTTGCCAGCGCTGAACGCTCTTTGATTTCATTTTGTTTTTGTATTTGGTGCGCGTAGCAAGCGGCTCTTGCTCCGCTTGTTCCTCAAAGTTCCGCCCGTGTAATCTCTCATTCAATTTGAATTTATGTTTAATGCAAATTTCCAATTTATTAAGTGCTAGTTATTGCAAAATTATTTATCCAGCTGGAATTGAAATCAAAACACACATCAACACACTCTTATTGAGGCAGTGAAAAATTCGGTGTCTTAGTTGGAGGAAAAGTTATCGATTTGCGTGAAAGTTGCAGGCTGCTGCATATTGGCGAAAGAAAGTTTTCTGGAAATGTGAAGGAAAGAAAGCAATCATAACAATGGAAAACTTAAACTTTGCACGCACACCGCAGTTTCTGCGCAAAGTTATCTACGAAGCGCGCAGGTAAATGCACAAAGCAAACACACACAAAAACAATGCAATGGGGTGGGTGACAGGGTGGCAGGGTGAAAAGAAGAAAAAGTCAACCCTGCAGTGTCGAAGTAACACCACCCACCGGCGACCGGGGCACCCTGTACGCTCCACGGTACTCCGTCTAGCCGGGAATCAAGTTGAATTTGCGGCTGGTTCCTAATTCCTTAGCCTTCTTCTTGATTCTCGTTTCTTGCACCTCACAGGTTTTACTTGTTTTCCATTTTCAAGTGGAGTCGCCGAGGAAGTCGCTGCAGCAGCCGGGGCTAGCGTCTTATGTAACGTAACTCGAACGCCTGCAGACTTGAGTGGTTTGGTGTTCTCCTCATGCCCCAAGGTTTCATGGACTTCTTGGGAGTATGGACAGCTACGGGTATAAGAATAGGCACACCGCGGAGAGAAGTTTATTTTAGTATTCAGTAAAAAATATAGTCGTCATATTTATATTACATTTAAAGCAGTAAAGAATGTAGGTATGATTTTGACTAAAGACTATACAGCTCATTTTTCTAATTTGATGATCTTGCAGAGATTTTAAACAAAATACAGCAGTATAACGAAAAAGTTTTGAAAGTTATGATATTTTTTTACTTGATAACTGATAAAAAACCGACATAAGTAGTTATAATATTCCACAAAATATTTATATACTTATTTGAATTCCTTAACCGATAGATTCTACCATCAATGGTCGTTTATCCCGATGACCTTAATAATTAAATATAAAACACCTCTTATTTTGACCACAACTGTACTTCTAGAAATATGTAAGAGGGTTTGTGCCCGTGCAACACGCGTCACTTGAGGCATAAAACCGCATACAAAGTCAAAAGACAAATAAAGCCGCCGAGAGAAGGAGCTGCAGCAATTTGGAAACCCTTTAAGGCCTAGAACCCCTAAGCCGGGGATACCCTTAAAGAGCTCAGCAGTTAGTCATAGGAAGTTGCACACATACCTTTATATACATACAATATTCAATGTACATGCAATTCTGAAAAAGTCGTCACAAAAAGTATGAAATCATCTTGCTCGGATTTGTAATCCACAAAAAGTTAAAATACCCTACAATTAATTACACTTCCCTTTGAACTTACTTGCTTATTTAGTCTTCCTCTTGGTTAAGATAAAATATCTAAATATAATCGAAAAGTTTTTACTGAATTATCCTTGATATAATTTAAATCGTTTATGTACGATTTGCATTGTAGAAATTTGTATGTTAGGGTATTCCACATGGAACTAGGCGTGTTGGCTTGCATGCCAATGCCAAGCCCCATGGTGCACCGCTTTTCCCACCTCCCTCATCGTCCTTACTCCTCGACGCCTTTGTTTTCGACCGCGCTACCCCATTACCCATAGCCGGCGGCCATCATTTCGTGTTTCCTACACAAGGGCCTCTTCTACTTCTCCTCCTCGTTCTTCTCTCCCTTTGATTTACACGAGGAACAGTCTTTGTTTCGGATTAATAATTTGGCTCCTCGTCCGCCATCTGTGTCAATGGGTGTTGCTATCGAGCCCAAGGCAACAGCAGCAGCAGCTTTTCTCGCACTTATCAAATCGGAATGTGTGTGGAAAACAAAAGAAAATGGGGCGGGTAGTGGGTGGGTTTTTCAGAATGGTAAATGGTGCAGCTTCCGCTTGAAACGAGCTTTGCTCTTATGGGCTCCAAGTGTATCGATGTATTTGCATATGTTTTTAGGCATGTGCCAATCATCAGCATTACCATCATCATAGTCATCTTATATGTATAAAAAGCGAGTGATGCATGCTTTTCCACACAATTTATTCGTTGTCATTTCTCCTCTTCTCCCGCTGCCTTACTTAACTCAAAGTATTTGTGCTTTGTTTGTAGTGCAAAATGGCATTAGTTACAAAATAGTTGGGTTTTATCAAACATAGTTCCTTTCGGTCTGCATTAATAAATGTAACACAATATTCCTTATGGGATGACGCTATTTTAAACTTATTTGGATGACCTAATTCCTAAGCATCGAATCATCTATATTTAAATTAAAGCCGAAAATATGACGTTAATCGATAATGCAGCTGTAATTTTAATAGACGGATTCTGTAGTATCGAATGACAAGGTCAAAGCCTCTTCCTCGCGCGTTGCTTAACCCCACAAAACCGACACATCGTCGTCAGCCATATGTTGATTTTAATTAATGAAACATTCCGCAATTTATTTTGTTATTTATTTCTCTCTCTCTCTCTCTCTCTCTGACACTCTCTTTGCAGATCGTTT
>JAEIHY010002586.1:0-13773 GCA_018904565.1 Drosophila tsacasi
ACAGGGTATATAACAGTCGTTCACGAACGACTGTAGCTTTCTTACTTGTTTTTTTTTTTTATATTTGTATTGTAACAGAGACGATTGAATTAAACTAAAATTCTAAATCGAATCCAGCTTGAAGAATATTCTTACAAAACACAAGTCGATGGTATACAAACAAAATTTTGGAACATAATTATTAATACATTTTTTAAAACCCTAAATAATAAATCATATACTTTCAATACCAACCTCTGTTGATCCTCATCCTTCTCGTTGGCCGACTCCAGAAGGTTTTGCTCGAACCAGTTGAGGCGATAGCGCTTGGAGCAGGTCGTGTAGAGGGCTGCGCCAACCGCTGTGACAACCAGAAAGGATACCGAGGCGTAGACTCCAATCTGGGCCAGAGAAATGTCCTCCTCGCGTATGACAATGTCCATTTTTATCCTTTGAACTGGGTGCAAAATCTGCAAGAAGACAAAGGGTCAGAGATGGCTCCTTTAAGTGACTTGGAAACGTGGGTCAATTACTCGGCATGACCCCCTATATCACAGGCATCTCCACCTGGCGCCTAATGACACCCAAACTAGCCATAAAACATTCATTAGCAAGTCAGGGCCCAGGATGTGTGTGCCTCATAAATAAATCAAAGCTCGGGTCCCCACGTCCGACATTCATCTCCGCCGCTCGCCGGCTTTGTGGGTTATTAATTGAGCGGCTTAAGGTTGTGGTGCTGGGGGTGGTGGTGCTGGCTCGGGCACTGGCACCCCAAAGTCCTGACCACAGGCACGTGCTGACAGCATCCCTGGCCACAATAGGTGGAAAATTAGGGGACCAGGCTTTGTCTCTGGCCAACCGCAGCCACAAAATTGCCATAAAGGCGCCTCAGCCTCAGCCTCAGCCCCAGTCTCAACCTCGGCCTCGGTTAGTCCGCAATTAGCCGAGCAAACTGCCAGGTGACCCCGAACCCAGGCACCCCTACAAAATTCGCCAAATTAGACCCACACTTTAAACAAAAACTAGAGGTATGAGCTCACCTTTTTTATAGTTGGTCTATTAATTTCCAACTTGGAAAGGTGACTTAGGGAAAAACTACCTCATTCTTTAAATATGAAAATAGTTTAATATAATTCTGAATGAAATTTAATTTTATATAATATATATGTATCTACCAGGAAATAATTCTTGAATATCTAAACACCCATCCTATTTCTTTCTGTGCAAAAGAAATGCAAAGAACGTGGAGAGCTGCCAACAATATGAAGCGATGTCTGTTCAAAAAGCAAAAATTTATTACCAACTTGTTAATTAATTAGTATATTTATATTTGTAAGCCACCTTTGGATGAGTCCTGCACTCCCTTCGTTCCCTTGTCCCTGACCCTGTCCCTAGCCCATGTCTCGCCCACCTGCACCCCTTTTCCTGGGCAATTTCGGCAAATTTACTTTTCACTCATTATTTATTTACGGCCAACTTTTGTTTCGGGTCTACGCTTTCTTTTATAGCAATTGCCATCGCATAAGGTGTATAGTATGTATGCGGGTTCAGTCTTCCCTCTGCCCTCGGCTCCCTTTAAAGAGGCCCTTGTAAAGTCCTGAGGAAATGATTTATGTGCCCTTGTGTTCAAGCAGGGGAGCTCTCGAGTGGATATCTTGGCCTTAATGTGACGGCAGAGCTTGGAAAATTTATGAAATTAGTTTTAATTTAAACTTTGACAGTTGCCAAGATAAGCTGAAGAGCCGTAAATTAATCGAAAATTCGCGAGGCTTTAAGGGGGGAAATCTATTTACCAGTCAATCTGCCGTTAGTCCCCTGGGAAATATGGCAAAAAAAAAAAAAACAGGAAAATGCCATCGAACTGATATCACCTTTCTTTTATTTTGATGCCCGCCTGAACACCCCTGCGCCGGCTCACGTAAATCACACATAACCCAATCAATGTCAAATTGAGCAGATCACACTGCCGCGCCCCACATCATCAGTCATTCAATCATTCCGTCATTCAGCCGCCGCCTTCGCTCCGACGGCTTTTGTCCTGACATAAAAGCCGGTCCTGGCACATGGTTATGTGCTGTGGTTTAAATCAATTGTAATACCCTTGAATTTAAAAAGGGCCTCATAGTTCTTAATTGAGTTTAACATGTGTCAGAACAAAGTTATTCCCAAAGGGTTTAATTCTGACTTTCATCTTATGGTTGCCTTTTTTAATTACCTTTACGAAGGATTATATTTTGACAGCATGTTTTAAATTTCAAAGTTCAAAGACTATGAGAAATAAGTGTTTAAATTATTAAACGATAATAAATTACGATAATAAATTAATTTATTTATGGCAAAGTCTAAAATAAATAGTTTCCTAATTGAATGGCTTAGTTAAAACAGATTTTATTTAACAAATAAATATTTGAGTTAATATAATGTAGAAATAATCTGAATTGTATACAATTTATTTACCTCTTCACATTTAATTATTAAGAATAATTCAAAGCAATATTCCAGGAATAAATTGTTATGCACAGATTTATACAGCTGCATGTATTTATTTAATTTTCTAGAATGTGGTATCAAAACAAATTTAAGTAAATCTTACTTAAAAATTCTCTCTAAATTATTATTTATAATCCCGAAAATCTCAGTATATCCTCATGTGTTCTCAGATCTTTTTAAAGGGTATTCTTAAGGAATGCTTAGCCACCACCACTTGCAGCTCCCTTGTTGGGCCTGGTATTTGCCCACATGCATCATTCACGCATGTTTTGTCTGTGTGCTGCGGCCTGTGGGCCTGTGGGCATAGGGATTTATTGCCACTGTCATAAATTTTAATACAAAAACCGCGCTTTCTGGCCCGTGGCCCCCAACAGGCGACTGTCTGGTTTTTTGGTTGGCTTTGTAAATCATTTTGCGGCCGCCTTTATCATGCACATTTTCACTTTTCGCTGGAAAACCTAGATAAGCGACAGCACTACTTCCGCCTGTGCGGTTTTCTGTTTTCTGTTGCGTCGCACACAAAGTCAAGGCCAGAAATACAGAGACCCAGCACAGTTGGCCAAGTCCGGTAATGTGTTGACAGAGCGACTAAAATTAAGTTTATCTAATCGATAAAATCAACCGCATGGTTCATTGGCTGCCTGGGAAAAAGCGGTGTGTGCGCGCCCATGCCTGTGATTTCCTTTGGCCTCAGCTGGCCACGGCGATTTCATCATCCGCGCTTAAAAAAATAAACAGATAAGGATGCCTTTCAGCGTTCCAAGGGAAGCGCCCTCGAATCGCACAATTACTACAAATTATGTTCATTAGTCTAATGAAGTGTTCGCTCTGTGGCCCAAAGAGCCGAGTTGGAATGTCAACTCCATTACTTTGATAAATCCACGCCCCGCTGTTCTTGTTTTTATTTCATTCTTCGGGGCATGCTTACAATTGCAGCTGACAGCAAACCGTATTGTCTAAGTACTCTATTATCCTGTGGCCTGGAATGAGTTTAGCAAAGTTCAGCAGATAGAAAATTATATGTAATTTTCCAAGCTTCATGTTCAAGAAATTTGAAAGGGATATCAGTCTAGGTTACACTTTTTCTTAAAGATGAGTAAATTCCTCTGTTAAAAACTTAGGGGTTTCTTTTTAACATTTCATTAGGATCAGTAAATTACTCTTTAAAAAGTATAAGTATTTTTATTACATTTTCTTAAATCTAGCAGACTTCCTTGTGTTATTATACCTCTGCCGGGGAGTGCCTTTGATTGACCGGAAATGTCTAAACAACAGCTTCATTAATCCACTAAGCGAGTTCCATTAAACTATCAGTTTTCCTCGCCTTCCGGAAGCACTTTGCCTCTATCCTTCCTGCCTGCCTTTCTCATTGTTCGGCTTTTCCTGCCATAGAGTATTGCGAAAGCGTTTTCCTTACCCCCCGGTGTTGGGTTGCACACACCTGTCCCTGGCAACAATAATTAGATTACGACATTGGGTCCACCAGGGTGCGCGTGTTGCTGTTCTGCCAACGCTGGACAAGAGAGTGACCGAAACAAAAAAGAGCTCGTTCTTTTCAGTTTTCCCCCAAGCACAGCGAAAAACCATTATAGTGTTTTAATTGTAATACGAGGGTTATGCATTTATCTTTTTTAGTTCAAAGATGGAACAAGTCACAGTCTATATAGTATAGTTACTCATCGAGCTTGCATAATGTGTCTTGTATAATACATATTTCTCTTACTAAAAGAGCTAGTATAATATAATAAAAAAATATTTTCCTTGGTAGCTCTTATTTTTTACTCTGTCTGTAATGCAAACACGGCCCAGGTGTGTGTACAAAACTTGCGAAGGCCACCGGCCTGGAATCCTTCATTCTCGTGTCCTCCATCCTGCATTGCAATGAAGTTGCATTTGGCTTTAACTCATCCGCTGCAGGTTTATGAACTACAGATGGAAAAACAGGAGAACCTTCGGTGTGCATAAACAAGCAGCAGAAGTTTTCCCATCGCCCATCGTGTTGGCCTCCAGGAGTTGACGGATGCGCAGGTCCTGACCGTCAATAATCAGGCATCAGCAATTTGTAATACTCGCTGTAATGACACAGTCGAGGCGCTAGTTTATCCACATCGACAACATCATTATCGTCTGGTCTGGTCTCTCTCTTCGCAAGTAATGTCTCTGTTTTTGTTATTCGAGTTGATTATCTGCCGCCGATGGCAGCCTCAGTTGATGTCCTCAATGTAAGGACACTGGGAAAGGGCTTTAGGGGAGCTCAGGGGTTTGAGATGGATCCGAGTGACCCCATCACAGTCTTTGCTAATTAGCCATCAATGAATATTTATAGCTTATGGAGGGGATAAAAGGGATACACTCCGAGTTGAGTGCTGGATTGGACCTTGGGGAATGGTGTGAATTGATCTATGAAAATAATAACAGAAATCCGATGTGGAAATGTTTTTATTTAGAAGGTACTTTGATTCCTGACATGAGATTTTGTAACATTCTTTGTATTTTTTATGAAGAATATTAATCCGTAATTAAAATTTTGACAGAAAAATTCATTTAAAGAATATTATTATACTATAATCTCAGACACATTTTAAAAAGCTTTTAAGTACTCTTTCAGTTGTCTGAAAAGAAACAAAACTGACAAGATATTCGCAACAATAAAAATCAAACAATTAAACAACAATTTCCCCAGCAAATCCCTCTCAATCCTTTTGCTCTCACTCAAAAACCACTCGAGAAACCCAGTGACATATATGCGATAAAAGCGAAGTAAAAGATCCCATTAAAATCAACAACCATATGTCAATTCGCCACAGGCCATTAAACCATGGGACAAGGGCAACGGGACATAGAAAATATTGAAAATAAGAAGCATCAAAATAAAATAAAACACAACGCCACTGGGATAGCAAGATAAACAGCAATTTAATAAAGTGACCCAAAGTTATGCGCCCCAGTCTAGTGACGAGCACGAGCATAAAAATAAACAATAAAACGCTCATTAAAACACTGAAAATGCCTAAGAAGTAAACAACGAAAAAAAAGGAAAATGCTTACAAGGGCACTCGGCACGAAGGAAAAAGAATGTAAAAGAAGATGTAAGGGAACATTCAGGGCAACGGAAATAATGATAAGTGTGATATTAATACTTGAGCTTGGGACAAAGGAAAACCCGCTCGGGCGCCCACGCCAAGGACCCCAATGGTGAGCCAGAGGCTAAAGAGCTGCCAATAACTCAACAAGTTAGCAAACATGGCTTGCAGGCTGGCTGGCTGACTGGCTGACTCTGGGCTCCATTTTTATGGCCTCGTCAATATGAACGGTGGGTTTCGGGCGACGTTTTTGCATTAAAAATGCATTAATATTTGGACACGTGATAAATATTCATGGCTCCTCGGCACATTCGGAGATGGGCTGGCCGACGTAATAAATGCACTAGTTTAGTGCAGCCTGTTGACTGCCTGACACGCAATATATTGGGCCAAAAGCGAGACGAAGGTCGGCCAAGAGAGAGAGACAGAGCTCCGGATTGGAGGTCGGGGGTCACGGCCAGAATGCGGGTTTTTTCAAGGACATGCTTGTTATGTTTGAGTGGCTGCCTCTCAGTTCGCAGTTCACAGGGCGCCGTTCTCGGTTTCCTGGGCTCTCCGTCGACAAGTTAAACAGCCTGCGGCTCAGGAATTTTCGGTTTTGTCGAAGGAAATCCTTACTGGCTTTCCAACCCAAAAATACGGCAAATTGGAAAAGAACCTGAGCATATGTCGGAATCCATCCATCCCGTGAAGCACTCCGCTCTCGACTAATTAAATTAAAATACCTTTGGCTTGGCTGTCGGCGTACTTTTATCACAGCCAATGCACACAGAGTACAACACGCAATGCAATCTCTTTAATCAGTAATCAACTCAGAAAAGCCCTTTCGAGGCGAGAGGCAAGGGCAAAGCATTTTCCAAAGCAAACGTTATTTGGAAAATCTGGCACGAAAATATTATGGCTGTAACGCAATATGCTTTATGTTTGAAGATAAGACATATATTGCTTTCTGTTTCCGTGCCTTATCAAAGCTAAATAACAAAAAAATATTTATTTGAACATAGTACATATGTATTACCTGTTAATATTAAAATTACTAAGGAAAATTGTTGCTCAACAATTACCATCATTTCGTTAGACAACTTCTCTGAGAAAGTAAAAATACCATGACGTTCCCCTTGGTCAGATTCAGATTAAATTTCAAAACAATTTCCCTTAGACCCGCTTCACAACAAAATTGAGCTGAACTTTTCACACAAAAACCATTTCCAAATAAAACCGGCTAGCTCAAGTTAACAACAAAAGTTGGGAATAGCCTCCTGCAGACTCTTGAAAATCAATTTACTCGGACAAAAAGTTCCAATTACATTGCCAAACAAAAGCATTTCTATACTAACTTCAAAGCAATGAAAAACTTTAAATATTTAAGAACTTCTATGGGCAACAATTTCTTTAAAATCTAAAAAACCATTTCAAAATTTGCATATAAATCAAGTTCACATAAATCAAAGAATATCTCCACTTACCGTTCGATTATTTGTAAATCGGCGACACGATGCCGAACAAAAACTGTGCAAACAATTTTGTTATTCAAATTGCTGCATGCAATTTTCCGCTACAATATGTTTACGAAATCCTTTGATGGTTCAACGTGGCGTATACGCGATTTACTCTACACGGAGCAGCGCATACTGTGCGTGTTTGGGGTTTTAACGAGTTTTGCGAAGTAATTTCCTTATTAACTGGCTTTCATGAATTCGTAACTCAATAATCCCCTGGGCACACTGGTCAATTATTTCAATAAATTTATCCGAGAAGAAGTGTTAACTGAAAGCGGTGAATTTTGCCTTTTTTCTTTCGTGGTTCACGCGCTTCAAGAACTTAACCAGAGCGTTGCTGAAACTCGACTGTGTTTTTGTTCACCGAAAATTACACGCAGTTCCCCCGATGTCATTTTCCATCACACCCACACTGAGGCACACTCACAGCACACACACACACACATGGCACACACGTATCCCTAAAGGAAAACCTTTCAGACGGCTAGGAAAATGTTGTTTGAAACTCTTTTTTAAAGGAGCACTATGTATTATTAATAGATAGGACATCTGACATCTTCAACTTTAAGTTATAGAGTTCCTTTCTGGCATAAACCGGCTATTTTATGCAACTGGATGGCATAAAAGCCATTTTAGGAAAAGCTTCCCCGCACAAGCAACAGCTGGCTCATTTTCTGAAAAGCCCGCCAAATCCCAAGCGGTTTATTATTCGAACCTCTTGCTGAACCTCTAGCTTTTGAAAAAGCTTTATTGCTTTTGGCGTTGCCATATAATTCTTAATATATATTAAAGAAAAATAAAATAAATAAACAATTATAAATAAGTTTTGACATATTGTTTGGTAAGCCAAAATAAATTTATTTCGATTTCGTCGTTTTACTGCCATAAATTTCATTAAATTCTTTATATAAAATACCAATGTTATCACATTTTCGTTGTTTCGCTATTGCAATTAATAATAATATTTAATAGGATCATACATTTTATTTAACTTTGAATATTATATGTATTTATTGACCTTATATATTGACAATTTTATGTTACATATATTTTTTGTGCTCATTTTATATTTCCTGTTTTATTTTCAAAATAAAATTTAGTACTTTAATTTTTATGGACTTTAAAAATCATTAAAAAAACATCCAAAAATAATAAAGATATTGCAAAAATTGTCGCTTCAATTAATAAGTTTATTCTTTTGCTGTTTTAAAAAATTCAACTTTGAATATTTGGTTTCTACTTGCAGTAGAAAATTCCAGATTATAAGGTTACAAACTTTCAAATGAGTTCTAATAAGTTGTACTATATTATAATATGGTTCTTTTAAAAAGTGCACAGTTTACTTCGACTTTGAATTAATTATTGAAATAAAATTATTCTTCTTTTTTTTAAGCTTACTCATCGAAACATTTCCGACCATGGACTTGGCAATTCGCACATTTTTTTTCAAGCTTATCTCGGAATTTTTGCAAAAGTCCGGCACGGACCGGGGGAACTTGTCGAGGTACAACAACTTTGATCCCAGCGTCTACACATTTCTTAGACTATGGTCTGATAACAATGATTCTCGTCATTAAGTGAACCGCCTTTTTCCCGAAAATCTTGACGCATGTTCGGAAGTCGTGTTAAATAGGAAAGATAACCCTACTATTGGGGTCCAGATAGTGCGCAGATTCTTTTAATTTTTTTTTTTTACCGAAGCTGTTCTCAGACTATCTCTTATGCTTCGGTGATATTTGATATGGCTGCATCTACACTTGGGTTTGACCTCAAAGTCAAAGTCAAGTGGCTTAGCCCAGTTTTACATACAACTCATAATACTTTCGATTACGATTACGCGGCAATTTTGTGCGGTTTGAGGGCGTTATTGAACGTGATGATGCTGATCTTAACACTGACTTGTTGGGGTATTGAATTTCTAAATGTCGTGGAAACCATAAAGCAAACTTGAACCCATTTAAAAATAAAAATTGCTCAATAACAATTTTTGAGTGACGTCTCTGCATTTTAAATAATATTTTCAAGGGAAGTTTTTATTATTTAAATAATAGTTTTTATGACCAGCTAAGCTAAGGTTTTTGAAACAATATTTGTATTAGGTACGTCGCAGTTGAAGATTTGTTTCAAATAAATAAATACATAAATACTACATATATTGCCTTGACATCAACATTATTCCAATAGGAATTCATATTGTTTTTCTTTGAATAATATTTTTATTAACTATGGCTAAACCTCTAATTTATTAAAATCATTTTAATTGTGCAAAACTTGCTATTTGTGCATAAATACATTGCTTACAATATTCGAACTACGTTTTGTCTGGCACTTGAATTTATTGCAAATTAAATAGTCTGTCTAATTGCATCAGCCTTTTTTTGGTTTCGCAACCAATTTGAAATATAGTACTTACTCGTTCGTATATAAGAAAACACCCCGCTTTCTAATAGTTCAGCAAGTTCAAAAGCGTGGCATAATTTTTTAATTTCTATTGAAGCCAAATTCAAGTTCAAAGTTTTGTATTTAGCGATAATTCAGAATAATCTTTGTTCCCATTACGCGCCTTCGAAAATTGAGAACAAACGTCAGACGGCTGACACAAATTGAATTAATTACTTGCTGCAGCCATTTATGAGGTCTTTAAAGCGCATTTAATTTATTTGAAATTGATTGTGGCAGGCAGGCTATTAACCCAAAACATATTTTGATTACTCAAATGACTTGCGATCAAACGGTTCGAGTGGTAGACGCAATTGACTCGCCCGATGCACGTTTGACTTGTGCCAATAAATCAGTTGTAATGCTGATAAGCCCTCTGCGAATTTTCCTTTTAAGTGAAATTAAAATTATCAGGTATCAGGTAGTAAATCTGGTTTGTAAAGAGCAAACACTCTTACCTTATGCTCGTGCTCATCTTCCGGAGCATGTTGGGAATTGACTCATTTAACTATAGTTAATAATAGCTCTTATTACACAATCTCTCAATCAGTGCTGATGTAAAGAGCCCTCCCATGAACAAACAAGTTTTCTTATAGATTTGCCATATAAGGGCTTTTCTGCAGGAATGTTAATCTTGTAAATAATGTAAACAATATTGAAATTAATAAAAATACAATTCAGCCTAATTTATTCTTTAGACATTTTATATTAAACTCAGAATCTTTTATAAAATATATTATAAAACAAGCAATTGTTTTAAAGTTAATTAATTGTTCTTATAAAGCAAGAACAACCGGTTGATTTTTTGTTAAAAAATAAGTATGCTTGCGTTATTTAAAAATCCCTAAAGGTGGTTCTAAAAGTCACTTTCAATTAATAAATTGAATAGATTTTTAGTTAATAATTTCCGCAGCAATGTTTTATAATTTCTATGGAACTACCCCTATATAATCCGATCGTTGTGAACTTCGTTTTTTACATCCGAAGTCTTATCACTTGCCGCTCGGCTCTGAGGCTCGATTCACGTGTTGTCATTTATAAAACGATTACAATCCAAGGCATGAGTGACACTCCAGTGACGGTGGCTGCACAAGACACACAAGACTCACAGAGACGCGAGAAAAACTGGAATTGAAAAGCCAATCAAGCGGAAAGCAACTCTCAAACTGACTCCAGACTGTCTGCAGCGACTGTGTGGGATTTCAAAATATACGACAAACGAAAAGTGAAAGGCCGGTTAATTAATTACAAAATGTCATCGGCTCTCACAAACCTCTTGCAATCTCTGAGGATTGTGCCCTTCGGCAGCAAGGCGGCAATGGTGGCCTCCAGTGAGAAGGAGCGCTTGAAGGTGACGGATCTGCCGGAGATCTCGCTGGAGGAGGTGGCCCAGCACGACAGCTTTGACGACTGCTGGGTGGTTATCTACGATCGAGTTTACGACGTGACACACTTCCTGAGGGATCATCCTGGCGGCGACGATGTCATCATGGATCACGCTGGACGGGATGCCACAATCGCCTTCCATGGCACCGGACACTCACGCGATGCCATTGAACTAATGAGGAATTTTCTGATCGGAGAGCTGCCGGTCAAGCAGCACATTTTTCGCACCGGCCAAAACAAGGTTTTGTCCTCGGGAATACCGGAATAATAGTGTCAGATGATCCACCATCGGCGATCGCCGATTAATCGATCGCTTCCGCCGCCGTCCTCCACACACGTCTCTCTTTGTATGTCTTCAGAGTATTCATCGATTTTGTGTCTAGCTTTAATCAGTCTATTTCGCATTTTGCAAATTACTTTTGCTCGCTCATCAATTGCCATTCGGCAGAGTATGTACGTTTATTTATATAATGTTGTATATTTTTATGTAAAGACTTGAAACGGATTTAAGATTAAATTATTTAAATTGTGACTCTGGCGTTTCACTGATTAAAAATGGTTAAGTTGAAAATGGAAGAACTTAACTCATTCATTTACAGCTTTTATTATATTCTCTATTTCAGTAATACTTTATTTGGTAATATTCATCTTATACAAAGAGCTTGACATTATGTAAATGCACGAAAAAGAAATGCTTATGGCAAAACTAAATATCACTTAACAGATTTTCACTTGGCTGCTCTGACAGGAGGCTTCATCCTCTTCGACCTCTGTTCGTCTGACTAGTACACAATTATTTGGCTTTCGTCCAATTGACTTAAAAATATTGCTTGTTTATCCATTGCTTGCTTATCGGGGGAACCAGCTTGGTCCTGGTAGATCCTGGCTACCACTTAACTATTGCTGCTGGTGGGCGGTTCGTTGTGAGGTCCTTGGAGGAGAGCCTGCAATTTGGCAGCCGCTGGGAAGGCGCCCAAGTCCAAGGGAGCGGCTCCCGTTGTGCTTTGTATATAAGCCAGAAGTCTGAAAATGAAAGAAATTATTAATTAAGCATATAAATAAAAAAATAATTATATATCTTATTTATTTTCCCTGTCAGTTCCTACCTTCTCAACTCTTCCAGGGCATTCTGCTGCATAAGTATGTAGTTCTTGGCCAGGAGCAGGGTGGCTATTTTGGACAGTTTCCTCACCGAAGGCGAGTGGGCGTAGGGAATCACACTCCGCAGCTCATCGAGGGCATCGTTCAGATCGTGCATCCTTCGCCGCTCCCTCGCATTTATATTCAACCTCACAGTTTTCCCCTGGCGATTCTTCTGCTTGCCACCATTCGACCCACTTCCACCGGCGCCAGAATTTGACCCACTGGACACGGCCACGGTGGTGGTGCCACCACTTATGGCCGCAATTGCCGCGGCAGTGGGACTCAGCGGCTTCTCCTGGCCACTGGGTCCGGGCTTGTTCTCATCTGTCGGCGGCTGGGACATGGACATTCCGCCCATTCCCTGGGCATAGAAGCCACCCAGACCTACCGATCCCAGAGGCGTCCTTCGGCCAGGGACGCTCTGCGGTGGGCTGGCGGTGGGTGCGGGATGACCACCACCCAGCATATTGGCAGTGGGTGGTATCGGCATGTGTCCATGGTTGGGGAGGCCGGGAAAACCGAAAGTCATATTTGAGGGATCCATTTATATTTATCGTTGAGAATTGTGCAGCTCTGAAATGATTGAGTTGAAGGGATGCGTAAGTTTTTAGGGTAGTCTTTGCTCCAGAAAACGGCAGGGTTGCATTTGTACTCGAAGGATATCAAATAGGGGTGGAAACTCTCAGCTGATGCAAGGCGCCATCTGACGGAACAACTGTGAAGCACGAAGCTTGAATAAGCTTATCACAGAGGGCGTAGTTGATTATTTAAAAAAAATATATTCTAAGAAATTTATTGAAATAAAAAGTTAATTTAAATGTGAGACTTAAACACGGAAACATATTCCCTAAAACCCAAACTATCCAAATTTCACTTTCAAAATTACTTTATAAGAAAGATATGGCACCCTCTACAGTCAATCAGATAAGGTTTTAGCATTCCACAAGCTTATCCTAGATGGCGCTTGGAAATAAACAAGGTTTTAACAATATTTCAGTTATTGGTTTTTAAATTCATATTTTAAGCCGCTTTCTTTCGATTCTTTTTAATGACCATCTCGGAAAATAAACTTTAAACTTATATCAAAATGACAATTTATTATCTTCGAATTTTCAAGTCAGTTATTTCCACTTATTGCATGAGAAATCACGGCTGCCATTTATTTTACTTGTTGTTAATTTATGGCACACTTTAAGGATTATTTATTTAAATTAACCACAAATCACAAGTCCGTCGAGTGCGGTAAAAGAAATGGCGGATTTAAGCATTTCTCAAAAATAAAATAAATCGCACGCACCACAAACCGAGGGAAAAAATTAAAATGCGGCTGCTGTGTCGGAGGATTCCTGGCTCTGATTCGGATTCAGGACTCGAAATTGGAATCGGATTCGATGCGCGAGTGTGAGGTGCCCGGCAACAACAGAGGCGACCGCGATTTTGTGGTGGGTTATAGTAGTCCCATAACGATTTTCCGATTTTTCTCTCTCTTTCTCTCACTCTGCTCTATCTCTCTCTCTCCCTTTTTAACTATCGCTTTCTCTGTCGCTCTGGGATGCTGACACAGCGACGCCGTCGATTATAAACTTTTTGCCACCGACGCCACCGTTGCCACCGTCGCCGTTTGGTGTTAATCTCTTTCTGTTCTGCAGAAGGAATATTATGAGGCACTATATAAAAATGTGGGTCGGGTGTTGACGCCGCACAATGGCCGGAAAGATAGAGATACGTTGCAAAAATCAAGTTTCTGATGACAA
>JAEIHY010002587.1:0-22485 GCA_018904565.1 Drosophila tsacasi
ATGCCAGCATTTCGTGGCGCGAGAGATTCTCCGTAGTTACATTTGTGGAGTAAACGTTGATAGCCATGATGAAGGTTTTGTCTTCTGGTTTTTAAAGCGACTCTTATGAAATGAATCGAATACAAAAATTTGGTAGAGCTCGGCGGGAACCTTATCTACCCCAGTTCAGAACACGATGCACTTCACTTACCAATAGTTATAATCCAGTTTCTTAATAAAAACGGCCTCTTCAAGCTATTCTTTAGCTAAAACTCACGAAATTATAAAATAAATTTGAACTGGACTATATTTCCGTTTACTTCGATTCTAGTGGTAGACTAAAACATAGAAATTCATGTTAATTCCTATTTGAGAGACCAGCCTCTCAAGGCCTACTTCGGTTTTTTGTCAGACAGCCAACTATATAAGTCTATTTCATTTCGCCATGTCGGTAAGACCCTCCATGTGAAACACAGATTTATTGTTATTTTAGGTTACTTTTTAATGCAATATTTACGGAAGGCTTTACTAAAAGATATCGTTAAAAAAATGTAATCCAAAAAAATATTTTATAGTATAAGCTTTAGTGTTTAGGATAATATATTTCTAACTTACAAGGAATATGTCCATACTTACTATGCAACTCTTGAAAATGGTCGTCGTTGATTAACACGAGTCAGCATAACCGATTTCCGAAATGAGAACGCGTCCAACGGATTCTCTTATACTTATATAAGATGTACATATTAAGAATGTGCAATAGGACGGATTTTACTGTAAAAATTATTATTGGCATTTATTTCACAATATTATTTGGCAATTAAATTTAACTTTAACGTAATTACTATGACTTGAGTTTGTTCTTTTATTTGAATTTTTATGAAGTACCATAAGTATGAAGACAGATGAGTTCTATATTGGCGCAAATATGAGCATGAGTACTGACATAAATATGGAAGTATCCACAGTATCAAGCTGTTTCAAAATATATTTCAAAAGCAATGGATCTTAGTCAGCTTGGGAAATTTGCTTCCTGGTCCACCAAGCACAGTCGTTTGTATCGGCGTCTAATTTAGACGATTTGATGATAGATTGATGAACATTGATACGCGTATGTGATGATAATCTTGTAGGATTGATTTTCTCGTTAAGGGTCCCCTCTCTGGTCGAAACCCGTCCATGATAGTTGCATAACTATTCAACATGTTTCAGTGCTGCTTTCCAACCGTTACCGTGCTCTGACCTAGCGCATTCACGACTGCTTCGGGTGCTGAACGGGCGGCGGGGGCGCTGGCTTGAAGCACTGGAGCAGGAAGGCTGTGTAGATGACAAAGGCCACCGCCAGGGCGATGAGGGCGTACATGAAGATATTGAGCTCGGGCTGTCGGAAGCGGTTCTTGCGCAGCCATTCCAGCACCTCATCCTCGGAGAGAAGGTCGCCTTGAAAGGTGAGACGTGGATATCAGTGAAGGTGTTCCTTGTCATGGGTGGAGCCAAGACTTACCCCTGTATATACTGGGGAATCGCCGGCGGAAATAGACCATAGCCGGCAGTTTGGTGACTCCCCATTTTTTGGCATAACGCGAGTCGGCCATCTTAACAAACGTTATATCCAGATTATCCGTCTCGCTGTCGATGTTTTCGAGCTTCTCCAGAGCTGCAGAGCTGTCCGGCTGGTTGTGCTCATCTAAGGAGAGTAGTTGAAACTACAATATGCCTAGAATTCACTTAATTGTGCTTACAGAAGAACACCGATAGGAACTCGTTCTCCTCAAGGAGCTTGTCAAGCATTTTCCGGTTGACTTCTTCGATTTCGTTTTTGATTTCGAACACGTCTTGGGAGGTCAACCAGGTTATAACTTTGTCATGTTGATGCATATCGCCATCATAAAGAACTGGCACTTGTTTCCTGGAGTTTACAAAGATTAACCCACTGTTGTGGCAAAGCTAAGGTCAAACAAGAACTAACCGGAAGTAAACCAGGGAAGGTATGTTGACAATTTCGTATTTCTTGGCGGCTTCAATGCTGGCAATCTTCACAAAGTCAATTCCAAACATGTCAGCTTCGCCGTCGATCTCCTCCAATTCCTCCAAAATCTCCTCGCACTCCGCACAGTCATCGTCATCTTCATGAAAGGCTTAGCATTAGGATTGCTACTAAAATATACGTCAGTGAAGAACTTACAGAAGAAAACGACCAAGAGGGTTGACTCAGCCATTAGACGGTCCAGCATGCGCTCGTTGACCTCCTCGATTTCATCAGCCAGCTCCCGGTTGTCGTCATCAATGAGCCATTCCAGCACTGACTGCTCATTTTGCAGATCACCCTCGAAGAGTAAGGGATTTCCATTGCTGATGATAAAGTCATTTAATCATTGTGTTACGTTAGTTACCTCTCCATACACTTACCGGAAGTAAACCAGGGCCGGGAAGGTCTTAATCGAGTACCGTTTGGCCAGCTGTGGGTCTTGGATCTTGACCATGTGAATGCCGAACACATCGCATTCATCATCGATCAGCTCCAGGCCCTCCAATATCTGGTCGCAGATATTGCAGTTGATTTTGTCTGGCAAAATTTGAGGACTTGTTAAGTACTGCCTTTAGGAACAGTGAGCATTTGAAATTTTGAGCCAAGCTTGAGAGTCGGTTAGCGATTGTGTGAGAGGCAAAGAAAACGCCGTAAACAAAAGGTATTCGCGTCCAAACTAAATTTCCGTGAGTTGCAAAATAATTTAGATTAAGTTTGATCGATCGATCAGTGCCTGAACTCTGTGATCTTACTCAACTGCCGAAGAAGACATTATTAAACGCAATGAATACAATTTAGTTTGGTCGTAATACGAGGGAAGCCTGGTTAAGAGCATCAATAGTCGTTTCTGGACATAGAACAGAGCTCCTACAAGTGGTTAGACGTAAAGTGGTTAGGACTCAATCGAGCATGCGCAGTCGGTGGTGTGCACACGGAATACGGAATACGAATACCTTGTTTTTCGATACGTTTTCTTTTACGAGAGATGTAGTTTTGTACGAATTGACTGGATGAGTGTTTTGTGGATTTGGTGGTGGTGGTGGTCAGGTTGCTTTCTTTAAGACTAGAGGGGGAGCAGAAACTGCGGCAGAAAGCGGGTTGCTTTCCCTTGCGCTCAGGCGGCACTGAGGATGTTTGATGGTTCGTTCGATTTCGGTTTCGTTTCAGATTTTTTAGTCAGGGACAAGTTTTGTGGATTGTGTTCGATGGAGTGTTGGGGTCAGGGATATAGATACAATAATTCAAAATGGGTGAGATCATGAGCAGGTGCTGCTGGGAGACAGTTGACAGGTCGGGCTACTCACAGAAGTACACGGCCAGGTACTGCGTTTCCTCCACCATGGTCTCGAGCATTTGGCGGGTAATAAGCTCGATGCGATCCTCGGTCTTCTGAGTTATCAGCCACTGGAGCACCTCCTCCTCCTCGCTGAGTTCGCCTGGTAAAAAAAATATATTGCTTAGACTAGGAGAGACTGGGTGAGACTGCTGGGTGGCTGCGTACCCTCGAAAACATTGGGTATTCCTCCCTCAAAGTAGACCAGAGCCGGGTACTCGTGCACACCATAGCCATCGGCCACGGAGAAGTCTCTGGTCTTCACAAAGGTTATACCATGCTTATCGCAGTCGTCGTCAATGTTCTCCAGCTCCTCCAGGACCTTGGTGCACTGCTCGCAGCCGTCCGCATCTGGCAGTCAGAGTCGGATTAAACACATTATTCAACACACACGCTACACACGGGGCACGGTGATATACAGGGTACTACGGCAAGCACTAAACGTTTATATGTAAGGCATAGTAACAGCAAGAGTTGACATTGACGGGGATATGGCAGATTGTGCAGCTAAAATAGATAACATAAGTCCTGACTCCACGGCACGCTCTTGTCCTTCATCAAAACCAACAAAATCTTCTTGATTACTAGACAAGCAGACAGTGGAATCAGCAGAGATGGTGATGATGCGAGAGTAAGTTTCGGTGGACCAGGCTTTTACGTAGTACACAACAAGGAACATAAAGCACAGAATCGAGCATAAGGGGACGACTGGAAGTGCATAGTGAAGACAGAATCTAGAGAAGGTTTCGGGAGTCACAGAGAGACAGAGAAAGATCAGAGAAACAGTGAGATAGTGGGGGAGACTCGACTTCGCTACGCCGGATCACTATGTAGGTGTATGCATTCACTTTACAAGGCGGATGTGGATGCGAGGTGTGTTTCTGGTGGTGCTGGGTTATGTGGTAAAACATTCTTGGACTCATTCCAGTTGCACGACTTCTACTCGGAAAGATGATGCACTACCATCTTCTTGCTTTCCAGCCGACGCGTCCGGTGGTGCAGCTTCGCCTGCTGGCGCAGACGGTGCATCTGGCGAGGCCGCTGGCGACCCATCCGCCCCACCAGCAGCCGACTCGGAAGGATCGGCCTCACTGCCAAAGGCAGCAGCGGCGCTGGCTGCTCCGCCCTCCTGCTGGTGCTGATCGCGCTCCTTTTTCAGACGCGCCTTGCGCGCCGCTTTGGAATTGCAAATGTCGCACTTTGTCTTGTTCCCTACGTTTTGGGTACCGTATCGGTTTGTGTGGTTCGGTTTGATAGTTCAGAGAGCGCAGTCGTAAATAGAAATATAAACAAAGTCTTTTTGGGTTAGATACACAGAGCTTATAAGCCTAAGATAGCTTAAACCTAGTTGGTTAACTACAATTACAGAGTTTGCTGCAAACTGCTTGCGCAAAAGCGTGATTGTCAACTCCACAAAGTACATTTTCGACGAATGAGACAGAGTGTTAACGACTTTCGCGATGCAATTCTTGTTGCTAGTTCATGAGGATGCATTCTTTCTTCAGAAAATACACTAATTGTGCTAAAAACCAAAACATTGACAGTTCGGACGCTGTACTTTGTGTAAATTGAGATCACCAAACCGATTGCAGCTCCTAATACCTTTGTATGCCTCATAGGTAAAGAGTATTCGCCAACAGAGACTGCCACCTTAGCTGAAAACTTACAGAAATACACGGCGATGGAGCCAGACTCTTCAATGAGCTGAACGAGTCGTTCGCCCTCGAGATCTTCGATAACATCTCCACTTGGGTCCTTTTGCGTGATTAACCAAGTGAGGATTTGTTCTTCTTCGTAAAGATCACCTGAAGGAAGAGACAGAGGTTGTTTCTGGTTCCCAACTATATGGAATGGAGCATCGCACCGGCATATATAACTGGCTCCTTGGACGTGGGCTTGAAGAAGACAATGGCCGGCAGAGCAAAGACTCCGTACTCCTTGGCCATTTGCTTGTCGTCGATCTTGACGAAGTCGATGCCCGCCTTGTCCGCCTCGTCGTCTATGTGCTCCACCTCGGCCAGGACGCGAGGACACTGCTTACACTCGTCGCTGTCTGGGGGTTAAGGGAACAGTCAGATTGGGCCCAGGTGTAGCTCTTTGGGAACTTACAGAAAATCACTGCCACGTAGTCCGAGTTCTTGCGGATCTTCTCGAACATCTTGCGGTTGACCTGCTCGATGTGATCGGTCATCTCCATGTTGGCAGGGCTAGTCAGCCAGTCGAGCACCTCCTCCTCGTCATCAATGTCGCCGTCGTAGTTGATGTACTTCCCCTTGCGGAAATAAGTCAGACCAGGGGGATTCCTGTAGCCGTACTTCTTGGCCATAAGCTTGTCGTGCATTTTTACAATGTGAATGCCGTATTCGACGGCTTCGTCGTCGATCAGTTCGATGTGTCGGAGCACTCGGGGAGAGTCGGGGTCGTCTTCCTTGTCTAAAATAGAGCGAGTGTCAGAGGCGTTAGTACGGATGGCCACTTGGGAGCCTCAAAGTTCTCTTATGGACTAGTGATTGAATTTTGCTTGTGTTGTTGGGCGGCAGTTACAGTTTTTAGTGGGCGCCATTTAAGACTACTTAGTTTATGAAACAGTTCCTGGATGTCTTAATAACCTGTACCTTAAGCACGTCCTGGGCGTCCATTATACTTACAAAACACAACCGCTAAAAAGTCTTTGGTGCCTATAAACTCGAAGAGTTGCTCCCGATCAATTAGCTGTATGCTCTGGTCGGCCTTCTGCTCCAGTATCCAGTTGAAGACGTCCTGATTGCTCGCAATGTTGCCTATATGTGTGTGGCAGATGAGATTAATTCGTTAGATTTGTTTTAACAGAATTCCCTGGTTCCGCATTATCCAATTCATGGCACATACCTGTTGGCTGCAGTTTGTCAATCAATCATCAGCGTTCGTTTTGAATATACGCGAAAATATTGCTTTGCTTTCGCTGCTTTTCCCGAACAAATATAAATATTGAAAATTGGAAATGGGCCAAGACCCACCAGGCCATAATTATTACCCTATGACTCACAGTAAACATTTGTTTGAAAATGTTAAAAAACATACGTATAGTGGCCATAAAATATCTTCGGGAAAAATATTTTGTACATATTGTGTTTTAATGTTTAAAATTATTTGAAATTTTGCTAGAAATAAGAGAACCTAATTATTGATTTGGATGGTTTTTATTTCATGTTCTTACAATTTTATAGTGAAGTTTGGTTTACAAAAAAGTGCTTGTGCATTTGCTTTGATTTGCATTCGGTTCTTACAATTTGACCATTCTCAAGTTGAAAATTGGTCTGATAAAAATACATTCGCTTGTTCTTGACTTAACAGCTGCTGTTCAACAAAAAATGTTTACATAGAGTTGGATTTAGTTACAATTGCGTGTAGAGCGGTAGACTATAGCTTAAGAAAACATAGGTGATAGTAGAGATATATAATTCGGTACTCTGCGTACCGATAACAAAAACAACAGCGAGCGGCACGGGTATCGCTCTCAGAAGAAAACAAATGAAACAAAATGGCAGGCTACATAGAATGCGAGGCCATTGTTCAGCGAGAAATGGACTTTCGTTTCCATAATTTACAACAAAATTAAGTGTGCTGCAACACCTTTGACAACAAGCTTATATTACAAAATATATGTGACTATGGCTGCTCTGTACGAGGTTATTAAGAAAATAGTTGACAGCTCTCGTTGTTGCACGTTGCAGTGCAAGTGGCTGACAGCTGTGCACTGTCGAGTGTAAATTGTTTCAAAAAATATTTTCCGTGTGTCGGTCGATTGATTTGGCTGCTTGGCTCTTGTTAAAATTAGACTTACGACGTAAATGTAAATTGTATATTGTGACAAAAAGAAGTAGTATCAAAAAGACTGAAGCTGTTGTTATTGACAATAGACAATTTGCGATTGATTTGTTAATAACAAAGTTTTGCTGGATAAATATACAAGTGAAAGTTCTCAGAAGTTTTATAGTTTCATGTTGTTGAAGTAATTGCTTTTAGTTTGAACAAAGTTTGTTGAAATCCGTTGACAAAATGCAACAAATGTGTGTTTAGTTTAGTTATAGATCTGGGTCGGCTTCGAGACGCAGCCTCCCCTTGAAAATAGTTTAGGCGAAAATATCAACGAAATTTTAGTTAGTAAGTTTTCTTTTCCATCGTTCATTTTCAAATATCTTGAGTTGCGTGTCGGAACTCTGCTTTTCAACGTGGAACAGCGAGCAGTGTTCTGCGGCTAAGAAAGGTGTGTGGACTATGCGATCTGATCAGGCACCGAGGATGTATATTGAATATATTCGATATTGTAGTAGTGCCCAGCCCCCATTCCCCGGCTAAGTATACACTTAATGGTTAGTGGGGAAAGGACCTATACACAGCCATACGAATTCGGTTATTCGGTTGGTTTTCGTGGTTGTCTTTTGCAGTCACACAGAGATGTACATTTAGTTATAGGAACCTGTCATTGAAGGTTCTTTGGTGGCTATACAGGTTTGGGTTGCTTTGGTATTTGGTATTCTGATATTTTGATATTTGGTTTATCGGTTGACAACGTGCTACTTAGTATGGCATATCATTCAATCATACAATCACCATTTAACTGTCTGTGCTTTTCCACACACTCAGTTAAATTGTTGCCTTACTCCCACAGAGAGATATCCTGAAAAATGAGGTCATACAAATTTTTTAGTCGATTTTGGAAAAAATTAACTCCTGCAAGACACAAAAAGAGAGAGAAAAGAGAAGAGAAATAAACAAATAAGGTAATGACCAATTTGTGCGTGTGTCTGTACGTGTCTGAGTATGGGCACAACAACAGCAAAAATGAGCAGTTACAGGACAGGTGAGTCTGACTGGAAATGATCTGTGTCTTGGCTTGTTTCCACTACGACTAGCTGACTACGGGGTCTAGTCCGATGGTCCGGGGCGACTACGTACCGGTCTTCACATTCAGCTTTCCGGACTTCTTCGACGACTTCTGCTTGGATACCTTCTCCTCCTGGGACTCGTTGTCGTCGTTGGCGACTGGTTTCTTGCCAGCCTGCGGCTTGTTGCTGCCTCCGGAGCGCTTGTTGGCGTAGGACACCTTGACTAGGGGCTTGTCATCGTCGTCATCATCATCATCATCATCATCATCGTCCTCGTTGTCCTTGGCGGCGGCCTTGGAGGGTTTGGTGGCCTTGGCTGCCGGCTTTTTGGACTGAGCTGGTGCCTTACTGGCCGACTTGCCGGCTGGAGCTGAGGTGGTCGAGCTGGCGAACTGAAAGTTGCCGCCGCTGCCCACCGAACGCTTGCCCTGATCGCCTTCGCTATGTCCGATCCGCTGGGCCGTCATCTTAGGAACTTTCGTTGACTTCTCCAATTTGGTTGGACAGCATTGGAATGGTTTGTAATCGTTGGGCACGTAATTATTGCCGCGCTTAGCTGAATGGCCGTCATGGCCCAATCCAACATAGAAACATTCGTCATCTGTGTGTGAGCAAACAAACAAAAACATTTTGTCAGATTGTTTAGTTTTAAAGATTTTTTGTATTATTTTCGGTTTACTATCAACAGAAGGTTCGTTACGATAAGTTATCAAAAACGTTTAAACAAGAGTGCATCGTTGTAGGCGAGAACTAAGAATACAAGTCGTTAACTGGCTTTCAGTACTTTTCTTCCACAACTCCGACATAGCCACAGAGAGAAGGAAAGAGAGCAGTTAGTACGATTTCCGGTTCGATTTCAATTGTTTTCAGACTCGAAAGATTCTTTGTTCTAGAGTAGAAAGCGTGCTTTGTGAATGGAAGATACTTGAATTGTTTGAGTATAATTTGTAAAATAGATCTATATCAAAACTAATAACTGACAAAATGCTTTTGATGCTGCTGACTGTACAAGTACAAGTTTCGGATTGATTCTAGTTCATACATTTACATATTAGGCCCACGGAGTAGTGTGTTTTCGCGGTGTCTGGGAGGCCCTTGCGCCTCACTGGATCAAATTTTCGCTTCGTTTGTATGGTTTATTTGCTTAAATATTTTCTAAGGCACAGCAGGATCGTTATTAATTAATATAATTAAACAAACATACGGATTACTTAAAGATAAAATGTAAATCAAACAAAATAGGTATTAACACATTTTCCATTGTCATTTGTCAGAACAGTTACGTTTTCCAAAATAAAAAGGACTCGTATATGTAATTTTGGCCTTGTTCAAATAATTTCAAACATTGTGTCAGCTATGGTTTTAGTTTTTTAATTTTTCTCAACTTTTCCCTCAGATGTACCATCGGTTTTAACACTTAGCCACTAATTAGGTTAGTGCTTCGGGATTGGGTTCAAACATACGACAGGATCAAACACAGAAGACATAGGCTGGGGTTATTAATGTGTAGGTGAATGGCTCTACTCTATTTCTGATTGAGTGTCTTCCGCACATGAGATTTGCTTTAGCACAGAAGCCATGAGCCCGGCACACATGGGCATAGTCAAGTCAGGAGAATGCTTGGTGGTTGTTACCTTGATTAAATGCATTTCTATTCCTGTTCCCCAAGTCTGTAGATAGACAATATCAATATCTGTAGTCGAAATTAGGATAGTGTGTGGGGCGATTCATTGAGCAAGGTGGGGAGGGAGTGGGATTGGAACTTCGGTCGGGGTGACCAACATTGGACAACTTCAAAGAGTTGCGAGAGCAACTAACATTTAAGAATTACCTATTTCGTCTATTAGCCGACCCGAGCAAAGGTCAGCAAGGCGATGTATCGTTCGCCCCTTGGCGGTGTGCCTATATTTTGGTTTACTTTTAAGATCCATTTCCTCGTCGTCTTCATCGTCGACGTCTTTGTCATCGTTATTGTCGTCTTCGTCGTCGTCGTCATTCTCATCTCCATTTTTATCTTCGTCATCCTCATCCTCATCCCCATTGGTTTCCTCATCATCTTCTTCTTCATCGTCCTTATCTTCATCATCCTGATCCTCATCATCCTCATCTTCATTATCTTCATCATCCTCATCTTCATTATCTTCTTCATTCTCATCTTCATTATCTTCTTCATCCTTCTCATCCCCATTTGCATCTTCGTCCGCATCCTCCTCATTTTCATCCTCATCTTCATTATCATCTTCATCGTCATCTTCATCCTCATCTTTGTCCTTCTCATTTCCATTTGTGTCCACATCTTCGTCATCGTCGTTATTATCTTCATCCTCCTCATCTTCTTCATCCTCCTCATTATCTTTTGCGTCCTCATCGTCCTCCTCATCGTCATTTTCATCGTCTTCATCATTTTCATCATCCCCATTTTCATCATCCCCATTTTCATCATCTCCAACCTCATCTTCCTCGTCATCATTTTCATCATCCCCATTTTCACCATCCCCATCCTCATCCTCCTCGTCATCATTTTCATCATCCCCATTTTCATCGTCATCCTCATCTTCTCCATTTTCTTCCTCATCATCATCACCTTCTTCATCCTCGTCTTCTTCGTCGTCATCTATTACTCTGCGGTCCTCTTCCTCATTGTCCTCATCGTCGTCATCTCCCCCATCCTCCCCCTCTCCGTCCTCTTCCTCATCCCCGTCATCGTCAGCTTCCCGTCTCTTTGCTCGAAGTCTTTCTTTTCGAATCGCGTTCTGCAGACGCTTCAATCTTTCCCTCTTATCCTCATCGCTTTCTTTGGGATAGCGCATTTTAACAATTTTTTCATCACTTGCACCGTCATCGTTGCCTATATCGAAAATTTGCATTACGTTCGGTTATATATATTGGGCAATATAATCGGGTGTATGATAATTGGATGTATCAATTCGGTGGGATTTCTGGAACCGCTTTTCCGCGGCTCAACTGATTTTGCTTCGAGAGTTTGGCTTATGAGCGTGAGTTAGAAAGCAGAGGAAACATTTTAAACAAAACGGCTTACTCTTTTGATTGATTAACCACTGCAGCACACGGTTTTCATTTTTGAGATTACCTGCAAAGAGAAACAATCAAGTCAGAGTTGCCCATATAGCACATATAGCCTTAAAGATGACTCACCATCATACATGATCGGGACGCCGGTCTCGTAGTAGACCAAAGCTGGGAATGCGAAAATGCCGATCTCATGGGCCAACTTAACGTCATTCGATTTCACAAACTGAATGCCGTGCTTATCGGTGTCGTCGTCAATGTTCTCCAGCTCCTCCAAGATATCCGAGCAGGATTCGCATTCATCGTCGTCTGACCAAAGGGAAATGTAAAGTAAGTAGATGCCTTTTTTTTGATGCAAGTCTAAATACTTACAGAAGAACACAGCCAGGTGCTCAACATCGTTTATCAGGACTTGCAGGGTCTTGCGATCGACAGACTCAATGACATCAGCAGTAGACTCGTGCAGGTCAATAACCCACTCAAGAATTTCCTCTTCCTTCATCAGGTCACCTTGAAAAGATAAATGAAATATTAATATTATGTGCAAAAAAATTACATCACAGATACATCTTGTCAAGATGGGATCTCGACCTCGAGACGTATTTGTATTGCCACATTTATATTCTTGGGCACATACCGGTGTAAATTGTTCTAAACTTATGTCTATAAAATGCAAGTGCCGGCAGACCGGGCAGATCGTATTCCTTATCAATATCATCGTCGGATGTCTTTACAAAGTCAATGTCTTTTTCCTCGCACTCGTCATCAATGTTCTCCAGCTCGTTTAGGATCTTCTGGGCCTTCTTATCGCCCTCGGCATCTGTAAATGCAGATAAATAGATAAACGAGATAAGCTTTAGAATAAAACAAGCTCATAATTAATTTCCTTACAAAAGAACACGACAACGTGATCGTTCTCAGCCAAAATCTTATCCAACATCTTCACATTGACCTCCTCGATTTTTCCGGGAATTTCAAGGGTCTCATCGTCCGTGATCCAGGCCAGCACTTCATCCTCATCGTCAAGGTCTCCGGTGAAATGCAGGGGATCGCGGTTTCTGAAGAACACCAGGCGTGGGTAAGTCTTGACATTGTATTTCTTGGCAACTCCGGTATCCTCAGTGGTAACAAAGATGATGCCAGCCTCGTCCAACTCGTCGTCAATGCTTTCCAGGGCGTTCAGAGTGTGGTCGCAGGTCTCGCCGGGCTCGCATGGACCAGTGAAGAAGACCACCACATATTCGTGCTCGTTGATCAGATTGACCAGGATTTCATCGGTGACCTCCTCAATGGTGGCCGTCTTCTTCTGCACCAGCAGCCACTCGAGCACCTCGTCCTCATTCATAAGGTCACCCTCGTAGAGGGCCGGGATCTTGTTCTCGAAGTAGATGAGAGCGGGCAAGTGGTCGAGACCGTACTCCTTGGCCTCGGCGGCGTTGTCAATGCGCACGATGACGATTCCCTCCTTCTCCAGCTCATCGTCAATGTTCTCCAGTTCGTTCAGGATGCGCATATCCTGCTTGTCGTCCTTGTCGTCTGTGGGAAAAGGGGGGCTTAGTGATAGTGACAGCCTTATATATACGTTTGGGATACTAACAGAAAATAACCGCCAAGTGCTCGGTGTTCTCGACCAACTTGTCCTTCATCTCATCGGTGACCTCGGGAATTTCGGAATAGCGCTTCTGATGCACCAGCCAGCCAAGCAGCTCATCCTCTTTCATCAGATCACTCTCGTAGATGTGTGGAATGCCACGTTCAAAGAGTACAATCGAGGGTATCTCGTCGATGCCCCATTCTTTGGCCTCCTTGTCATCATCGATCTTGACAAATGCAATATCGTTCTGATCGCACTCATCGTCAATGTTTTCCAATTCTGCGAGGATTTTCTGAGATTTCTTTTGGTCTTTGTCGTCTGCGAAGGTGATTTTGGGAGGTTAGTTAAATGAATATGGCTTAAATCGAAGGCTAACGAGAAATAAATCAACAAACTGAGGTTTTGCTCAACTTGTAACTTGGAACATACGAACTACTCTCTGAAAGGTCAAGCTATCATGAAAAAAAAATGGAAAAAAAAAGAAAGATCTACTAGTTCACGGTTTAGTTCCAGTTAATTAGTTTTTGAAGCGCTTTTAAAAATTGTTACTGATAAAGCACACTGAAAAGTCGGCAGATTGTTACATTTACGAATGCAGACACTCAGACACACCCAGAGATACAACACCAAGTTGGCTTTACAATATCTACAGAGATTGGGAGTCGAGTGCGCAGCGTTCCCGGCACAAAGTCATGGTGTGGGATCTGAAATCACTTACAGAACAGAACAGCTACGTGGGGCATTTTCTCAATGATCAAGTCCAACATTTCGTCGGTAATGTCCTCGATTTGATCGGAACTCGTTTGCTCTGTAAGCCATTTCAGGAGCTTCTCCTCATCCTCCAGATTGCCTTCGTAAATAGTTGGAATGCCTTTTTCAAAGTATATCAGTTTAGGAACTTTATTGATGCCATATTCGACGGCCTCCTCGGGATTGTCGATCTTCACGAAAGTAATACCCAACGCGTCGCACTCGTCGTCAATATTCTCGAGCTCTTCGAGGACTTTCTGGGACTTCTTGTCGTTGTTGTCGTCTGGAAAACAGCTTGTGAGCAAAATGGGGGCGACTGCTTAGGCTCTATGGGTATATGTATGGAATATTTACAGAACAGCACTGCAATGACGCGTCCCTCTTTGATCATTGTGTCGAGCATTTCGTCAGTGACATCCTCGATCTCATCCCGTTCCAACTGCCCCAGCAACCATTTCAGAATCTGTTCCTCGTCCATGAGATCGCCGTCGTACACGTTTGGAATTTCTTTTTCAAAGTAAACAATTGCCGGAATCTGCAGGGCAAATAATATGCGTCAAAAGGCGGTTCAACTGCTCTTGATCTGGGCCGAGTCGTACCGAGTCGATTCCGTAATCGCCTGCTGCCTTGGCATCGTCAATTTTCACAAACTGAATGCCATGCTTGTCGCAGTCGTCGTCGATTTGCTCTAGCTCCTCCAACACGGTCATCGAATCGTCGTTTCCATGATCATCTGCAGATTGATAGCATTCGGTATTATTGTATCGCGACCGGTCCGCTGACAAACACTCCTTCTACATACAGAAAAGCACAACCAGGTTGTCGATATTGCTAATCAGCGTCGACAGCGTCTTGGAGGTGACGTCCTCAATCACGTCATCCTCATCCCCAGTCGACTTATTCTGCACCAACCACTCCAAGACGTCCTCCTCGCGCTGGAGTTCACCTAGAGACACAATTCCGATGTTAGCTAATGGAATATCGATCTGTGCGTGCGAGTGATGTATGCTGTTGGTCTGTCTGAGTTTTATTTGAATTGTGGGCTGGCAGTGGTGGTTCTGAGTTAAATGGGGTGTGCAATGGCAGTACCTTCGTATATGATCGGAGTCTGATGACGGTAGTAGACCAGCGCTGGCAGATTGCCCAGATTGTACTCGTCGGCCAAGGCCTCGTCGTGTATTTTCACAAATCCGATGCCAAGCTGATCGGCCTCGTCGTCTATATTCTCCAGCTCCTGCAAGGCCTTCGCGCACTTGCGGCATTGCTGTTTGTCTGGCGATCGGTGGATAGATTGGTGGTTGGCATAGAATCAGGCAAACAATAGATCATTAGGGTCGGCTGACAACAGGGGAAACCGCACGGAGGACGGAGGAGTGTCACAGTTCAGGACGGGGTTTGGTGCCACGGATAGGTAGAGCATTCACGGATTACGTTACGTGCGGCTGTAAGTTGCGGGGTTAATACAGAGTCGTCTTAGACGGAGGCAAGTGCATGCAAGGGCCATGGAATGCCATTCGGCTGCAGTGTTACCCAATCGCTTATTTACACAATTTTTGTTTACAGCATCCCCATCTGTCTGCGTGCAACCTGTTGCAATGCGTACGCATCTCTTGGTGCCTCAGGCACGCTCTCAGGCGGGGCGCCCGATAACTGAAAAGTGGTGAAACGGCGAACGGTACAATATATTCTCAAAAAGCTCTCTCCTTCCCTTCGCCCATTCTCCTATCTCATATTCAATTATTTATCTCTTTCGCTTGCCACACTCGTACATTTTCGAAAGCTACCCTGCCGACGCTGCGTATACGTAATATGTGTTTCTTTTGATTTGGTGAACTTGTAAGTCTTTCGATCTCTAACGAGACACATGCTGCGAAGTTTGTGGCCACCAATCACAGCACCACGTCTGCGGGAAAGTGCCGGAATCCGGAGAAGGACAACTCCGCAAAGCACTGACAGGAGTATCTGTAATTTTCACATTCAGCCTCGAGCCCGATCTCTTTTTCGGGCCCCAGTCGAGTGGGAGTCGCCAAGGCGACAAGGCCAAAGCACATATTCGTCCGCACACATTTTTTTCCTCATAATTTACTGCAGATACATATATACATATCTATACATATATAGCAAATGTTGAGAATCAAACACGATTATGGGGCTCCGACTCTGCCGCTGACGGCCTGTCCGAATTTTGGCTCTGCGGCAGACATGGGCAAATGTTGCATTTAACTAAAAATAGTGCAAGTCAGTCGGGAAAGTGCATCGCACATATATAATTATATAGTTATACAGTTATAGAGCTGCAGGGGGACGTGTGTGGGTATTCGTACCACACACATTATGTAAATGTGCATTGGCCGCGACAACTAAAGAGCTGCCCATAACCAAGCATCGCCGGCTAGCGCTGGGCGTGGCCGTGCATGTGCCGTGTTGACGAATTGCCATATGCAAAAGCAATTAAAAGTGCTGTCTGTCCGCCCGCAGCCCCCGCCTCCCTTCGTTGGCGCTGAATGGATAGAAACTCAATCGAACGCGGATGGACGGAGGCGGAGACGGAGACGAAGGCGGAGGGCCGAGGGGCGAGAGCGAGACAATGGGCCAAAATTTCTTGTCCTGTCTCACCTACATGCTGTTCGTATCTATGCATAAAAGAGCTTGTATGCCGTCTGCGTTTGATAAAAATACCTATGTGTAGATAGTGTGGCGGATACTACAGATACTCGGATATTCGTCTGTGTTCTCGCTGGCATGTGGATGCCCACTCTATAGTTAGTTGTTTCAGAATTAAGCAAAAATAACAGCAGCAGCGGCCAGAGAGGCAAAAAATTATTTTGTTGGCCGACCAACTGCTTGAGTTTCTATTTTTACCACCAAAATTGTAGGTGGCTGTGTCGGAAAGAGACGGCAGACGGCAAATAAATAAATAAATAAATGCTCTACACTTTGTTGTTGGCCAAGACATCGGCGTATGTGTTGTCATAGGTATATACAAACGCACTGATTCTGCGAACTTTCGGCATTCGATTTATGGCTTTCAATATAGGTAAATTCCTTTCATTGTTCTATATTCTCACTCGGCCAATCATCAGAGTTTTTAGGTCTCCTCAGAGATATAATTTTGTCCACGGATGCTTGCAATAACCCTGATATATACTTCAGTCTTCACTGAACTAAGTGCGGACATGTCCAAGTCAAAATGCTGGGGTCAAGATTTCTGTGAATATTGAAGAGGAGATGCCATGGGGACAAAAACATAACCTGGCGCCGAGCCCAGACATTCATCTGCACTGCCTCTGCTGCTGTAATGTTTATTATTATACGTATACGTAATATATGTGTCTGGCTCGGTCGATAGCGAATGCAAAATAAGAAATGTTGTCTTTCTCACTAAAATTACTAAGAATTACTATATACTAATTGGTATATCCCCTTCCCGTAAGAGCGACTTCAAGAATGGAGGTACAGAAAGTTCTATATCCCTGATATTATTATCCCACTCAAGTTCGCCCGAATGGTTCCATGAATTATTCGGTTATATGGGTTATGTAGCCAAATATGTACACATATTTATTGAGTCTCGGCTGGTTGATTACTGGAATCGGGAGAATTGCATTAAAATGGGGGGATAAAACGATGTGAACAAATTATTTTGAGGGGGAAACGGAGTTTCAAAGTGGGGAAATTAGATGGAGAAGGCAAGACAGAAAAGGTCCCGGTATTTATTTACGGAAAACTTACCCATAACCCTGGGCGGGCATGTTTCATGATCTGGACCTGCAGTCGTTCGATAAAATATACAATTCATTGATAAATGTCGCGTTTGTAAATAGGCTTAGAGAGGGGACAAGTACCGCCGGAAGAGAATTGTTTATATAGAGACACATAGAAAGTTAAGTTGGCCGCCATTTCGCTTTGGTTAGTCACAAGTAATATACGTATATATAGAGAAAGATACAGACATACGCATAAGTACTAGATTTACAGAATATACAGTACAGGTAAATATGGTTGTAGTCTATACCTAGTTGTATGATTTTTAGTCACAAGAGAGCTAAACTGTTTGTGTTCGCTAAAAACTGCAACTGCTTTAAAATAGAACATCATCATGTCAAATCACCGCCAATAGACGTAATGGGGTGGTGAAATTTTAAAGAAATCGGTGTGTAAAAGCCAAGTTCGGGCAGACTTACAGAACAGGACGGCTACGAAGTCGGTATCCTCGATGATCTTCTGCAATATCTTGGCATTGACTTCCTCGATGCGATCGGGCAGGTCCATGGCTTCCAGCGAGGTGAGGAAGTCGAGCACTCCCTCCTCGTCCATGAGGTCGCCATCGTAGATGATGGGCTCCTTCTCCCTGAGATTGGGTCGGATTAGGCCTTGTGGCAGCGGTATCGATGGAGCTACCTTACCTGAAGTAGGTGAGTGCTGGGAAATTCTTGATGCCATACTGTTTGGCTAGTCGTTTGTCGTTGATCTTCACAAAGTCCACACCGAAGGAGTCGGTGTCATCGTCGATTTTCTCGAGTTCCGCTAGAACCTTATCACAGGTCACACAGCTGCGCGCATCTGAAACCGTAGAAACAGGGCATGTGAGTGTTTTGGATACGCGATCAGATCGAATTGAGATACCAACATCAATTGACAGCCAGCAACTGCGGCTGCCGCATGACGCCAAGGCTGAGACAAAATTCACATTCGAATCCAAATTCAAGCCCCTGGTTCTGCAGAACCGAATGCCCAAGAGATTATTCATTAATATAGTAGACGCAGGATGCATCATCGGCCTGCCCTCAGCGAAATAAGACTGAATAAATGAATGAAATGACAGCCAAGCCAGAGCAATTCGGTGCTATTAATGCAGCAGCAACTGCCAACAAATATACTACAAATTCTAAATTAATTCATAAAATTCATGCGGCCACTATTAGGGAAATGAATTGCGCCAGACACAAAACCAGTGCCTGCCCCGCTCCCCTCGTCCGTCTTCCTGAATATTCTTTTTGGTGGTTAACCGCCAGGAAAGTGGTATCCCGAGTAAACACTGAGCCATTATTTATTTGGTTTTCCATTTCAGGGGCCTTTCTCTGATTGAAAAGTAATAACAAGTTTGCTAGCTTTAAATTGCTTTATTTACGGATTCTAAGTATCCGCCAGATACATGGACCAGATGCAAATATAATTTGTCTGCTAAGGTCTGCAGGAAATCCGAAGCGAATTTATAAACACAGTTTACTTGACATATATAAGGTAAATATATAATTAATTTAAAACGCTTCATTTTTTTCTCTGTGTTTATTTTCCTATACGTATTTGTCCGAGGCATTGGTCTTAAGGCTTTTGGATTTATAATCTTTTCATTGTCAATAATTATTTTTGGAATTGCCGCCAATGTTAATGATGTATATACAGTCGCATTGGGGCCTAGGTAAAACAACGTATATAGAGAAATATCTCGTCGTATGTTTCATGCACATTAACTTCAACGCAGGGGAAATCGGCTTAGAATCATTCGTAAGTTCAAGGTAACTAAAGAAATTATACACATCCATTAGCGATTAGCAATTTGTTTATACGACTCTTTCGATGAATAATTCAGCGGAAAGCACTGGGGAACCATTTTATATTTGACCCAAAAATAGATCACCGCAGATCGGCGTACATGTATATACAATATATAGCTGCGAGTGTTTTGAAACAAATTAAAAAGGTCAGTAAATCGGTTGCCAACTGGAAGGGAAGAAGTGCCTGCTACTTTCTGTGCCAAAAGTTTGCGCCAAAAAGCGAGAAACCAAAGATATAAAAAAGCTGCAGCGGATTCAGAGGCGACAACGACGGTCGGCGGACGACGAGCAAAAGAGATTTCTCTACTCATAAACAGAACGCAAAGATTGCGCACCATCGGAAGATATATAGGAGAGGGGCTGGCTGAGGGGAATATAAAAAGAGAAAAATAAAAAAATTAACCAAATGAAAATCTCGGACGGATTTCGAGCAACGAATTTTTCACATATTTTCATTTGTATGGGAATTTTTAGAATTTTCACTAGCGAAAATTTATATAATATGGCTTCTGCTTCTGTTACTATTTCGAGTCGGTTGCCGGGACCGCTCGTTACTTGCTCCACTCAGGAGGCACACGCACACACATGTAGGGGCACTCGCCCATGCACTCGGGTTCTATAATTAAGCTGAACTTACACCAGAAAACCGCGACGTAATCCTTGTCGGCCAAGAGCTTCTCCAGCTGCTTGGCATTGACCTCCTCGATGACCGCCTCGGGCTCGAGCGGCGCCACTGGCTGGGATCCCTTCTTGTTGCTGTTGCTGTTGGCGCAGTTCACATATCCGGGAAAACTCAGTGCCAGCAGAGCACACACGAGCAGCGTCAGAGTCTTAAGGCGAGTGACAGTCATCTTTCGGTGGCAGGCACTCGGAGTCAGTAGGGTTCGCTACTTCGGTTGGGGTCCTCGCTGCGGTTTAGGCCTTTAACTCGAACATGCGGGCGTGCGTGCGATCTGGCGGCTATGGTACTATATAGTTGGTTCGCTCACGTCGTTTGGTTTGGTTTCGTTATTATTAAAATTGATATTCCTTTGAGAGTCGGCCACTATTTTTAGGTGATAATGGTATTTCTTTCTTTCGCAATTTATTTTATGTATAACAACTTTTGGTACACTGATACATATATACGGGGCTCGTATATATCAGGCGATATATATAGGGTATATATGGGAAACTATATATGTATTTTCTTGCTTTCTATTAATTGAACGATTTCCGCGGACTGTACTCTTTGCCTTTCTGATTTTGTTCCACTCCGTGCAGAGGTCCGCTCGCAACTGAAAGTATTTCGGTGGAAGTTCGGTGCCATTCAAGAGGCCTTGCCTTGCCCGAGCTTTAGGGATCTTCGCCTCTTCGGATCTTCTGATCTTCGTTTCGCTTTTGCAGCTTTCGCCGCCCCTCGCCAGCCCCGTGGAAAGCTCTTGGCATGCAGGAGAGAGCGCCGGAAGGCGCGATGCAAGATCGTGGGAGGAGTGTGGTGAAAGAGCACGTCGAGCGAGAGTTTTTCCGGAGATTCGCATTGCAGTTCTCTGTTTATGCCTTCGGGCACTTGGCTGCAATGCTTGCTCAGTGGTCTAGCGAATGGTTCTATAAAAACAAATGCAAACAAAACACTTTCACAAAAATATTAGAGATTTGGCGACATAAATACGATTATAAAACGACAGTTTTGTTGATTTTTTATGTTTTTTAAAATTGGGTTTTACTTATATGTTTTACCCATTTAAACCCTTTACAAATTCGTTATTAGCGAAATTATTGCAATGAAGTGAGCACTAAAACACTTTCCACTTTTTTGCGTTTTTTCAAAACTTTAACAAATTTCGATATGTTTACTTGAATTTATAAAAGCAACACAATTGTTAATAAAACTGGGCGCGATTTAAAACGAAAGATATTGCCAGACGGGAAACAACGGCACCCAGCCATCTGGCAACGCAATCGGACAGCGCGCGATTTAAAACGTTTAGGCAACCCTAGCCTACAATTCTGCACATTTATGCACATCAACAATTTTTGTTTCAGCTTGAAGCGCTGTAATCCACATGAAAATGTCCATGAATAGCCTGACCCGTCCCTGTACGCATAAATAATTTACAACTTGAGGCAAAACGGCAAGAAAGAGGGACCTGATATGGGTTTTTTTCCACGGGATCCGCCGGCCTCTAACCTCCACTTAACAACCGGCCTCTAACCTCCACTTAACAACCTAGCAGTAGTCCGCACCCGGCTTTCCCAGCGGCGACGAAACTAAATTCCCATCTCGTCGGAAACTGGCGCGAAATTATCTTCCTGACTATGAATGAACATGTATACATACATAGATATATGTTGGTCCTATCTTCAGTCCTACGCTACACTCCTAATAATTCTCCCTTTCTGTGACATGGCCACGGCCACGGGCGTCAATCTTTATCCGTGCCCTTCGCAAATCCTCGACGATCCTGATCTGGAACTGGTGGGGCCGGGCACGTTGTCCTGTGGCTGAAAATCCTTGGCCAAAATGATGCACGTGCGCGATGGGATTCTTCTCCCACTGCGCTATGGAGTTAAACAACCCGATCCGTTCTTTGGCTTAATTTCTACTTCTTCCTCGTTTGTTTTAGATCAAAAATTGTCCCTAAGCTATTGGTATGCGTTCTGGCAGCAAAGCCGCCTGCCTTGGATAGCTCCCAGTACTTGTCCAAGAAACTCGGATAATTTGATATGGGTTTTACATATTAGGCAAAGTGGGATCTGAGTGCCGTTTAGGGCGGAAAATGGTGGCACCATTTACACCTTTGCCGAACCCATCGGGTCTACCCCTAAACAAACGGGGAGCCAAAATCCAATGGCATCCAAATTCCGCCTGGATAACCTGCGCCAACTCTTAGCCAACCCAACAGCAAACTCAAATAAAAATACTGTCCTTCCTCCACAAAACCAATCTAAAACACAAAATGTAGTCCATAATTTCAATATGTAAATTTTGTAACCACCCAGTCGAGCTGTAGGCCATAGGAGCTAATGCTCTTAATTAGCTTTTAGTTTATAACCAATTGTTAGCTCTATATCATATATTCATAAACCCATTTTGCGCATACCGAACAATTACTTCACGTTTACGACCCATATTGATATTGATCACAGACCTACAACTTACTAGCAAAGGGAAAATTATTTTATTAACTAATAAATAAAGAATAAACAAAGAATAAATTAAAAATTTCAAATAAAGAATAAATTAAGAATATGAAATAAAGAATAAATTAAGAATAATAACTCGAACTCCGTCTTCTGATCCAGCGTCGCACAGTGGCAGTTTAGATACTTTAGGGTTGCAATAATCATAACTCTTGAACCAG
>JAEIHY010002596.1:0-21555 GCA_018904565.1 Drosophila tsacasi
GGGATTTTCTACAACCCACAGGATATCTTTAGCGGGAAGGATCGCCCCCCTACAAAACAACTGTATAATATGTAAACATGTTTGTTATAAAAACTATTCTAAGGTAACAAATTCATCTACATTTTCTCTTTTTTGTAAATAATTCCATGTGCCTGGCACATGTGGGTTCTCGGTTCACTTGATATTTCTGGGAACTTTTAAGAAAGTGCCTATAAAAAGCTGCAGTTTTCACCTGTAAGCCTTCAGTTGCCTTCGAGACAGTGAACAAAATGTCCGCACTGGGGAAGTCCTTTGTAGGCCTGACTGGCTTACTGATCCTTTTGTTCAGTTATATATACATTTTCAAGGAATTTTCCATGCGTGAGCCTTAGAACTGTGGTAATTGTAATATAAAAAAGATTCATAGTGCTATTCCTACGTCAGCTCTGTGCTCGAAGCCATTTGTTAACATTGGAGATCGTTGCTTTTTCTTCTCCTCCAACAAGCCTGTAAGTAGGATGTGACTTTTGAGTGGTCTTTATCGCTAAGGGATCCCCTTTCCAGCCCACATATGAGTACTATAGAGTGGGCTACAAGAACCGCGTTTTCAGCGTACCCGTCATAGTGAGTAATAATTACTGAAAAATAAAGTATGACTGTTCCTATTTATTATCCAACCCTTTTTCATCTTTAACCCTTAGATGGATTGGTTGCATGCCAACTTTGGATGTGAGACGATCGACCCCCACGGCCGACTGATGACTATTCGTAGCTATGAGGAAATGCGTCTGATTTCCAACTATTTGAAATATGGAGCTCACTCCCAGACGCACACCGTATTTTGGAGTGGAGGCCACCGCGGAAGGCTGTCTGACCCGAAGGATATCGGTTACGACACTCTAGGAGAGTTCTACTGGCATCAGGATCCCCATCCCATGAACTTTACTAACTTTATGGCCTCCAATCCACCGAAAAGCAAGTTCCAGGATGGCTTCTGTGTCTCTTTGGAGTTCAACGGAAAGGAGCTGGTGATGGGCGTGGCTGAGTGCAGCCAGAAAATAGCCTTTGCTTGCGAACTGAATACTGGTACTTTATAATTATTCGTTTGAACAAAATATAAAAAAATTTAATAAAATGGTAATGATATTTAAAGTAAATATAAATTATTAACAAGTTTAAACCCATTAAAAGAAATTTGTTTTCTATATTTTTCAATATATATATATTAGGGCGGGTCGATTTAAAAATCGTTTATGAGTCAAGGATCAAAATAAGCAACTTTGCCCAAAGAACCATACCTCTAAAATGAATTCTGTTGTTCCCCTTTTTGATGCGAAGAAAAATCTCTTTTGATACGTAGGGAATTCCGTTTTGACCCATTTAGAGAGCCCCAATCAAGTCCAAATGTATGATCGACCCCAACTAATTTTCGATGACCGATGATCCACTCATGCTAGTGGCATGTGGGTCTGTTGGCATTGATGACATATATATATATATGCTTTGTGTAGAAGCTCAATGCCCCAGGGTTCATGTAATCTATACTGCGACTTTATGAGTAATTCAACTCTTGTGACTATATAAACAAAGCTTTTACGCATAAATAAAAAAAATGGGATCATTTGTCACAAGTGTTCAATAAAAACAGTTGGAGGGATTACTTACTTTCAATGCTTACATTCCCAGAAAACAATGTTTAAAAACGATCAAATTAAGAGATATTTAAACTAAAAATTAAAAAAAATTTTGGTTAATTGAGTTTTAAGTAGAGTTAGTTTTGTGTTACTTCATAATTTATAACTTTTTTTGTTTTTTTTTATACTAATACTAAAGATTTCTTCAGTATATCCGGTTTTCATGTTTATTTTTCATTTATCATTTCTCATTCGTCATTCTTATTATATTCAGTTGATAATGAGTGAATTATACAGTAGCGCTGTTAAAACTTTGATATTACAAACAAGGCGAAACTCTTGACAATAAGTTGCCCATTAAATCGAAATAAAAATATATTTCTTAAAAAAGTAAAGTTATTAAAAGTCATAACTTGATTTTCTGTTGTTTAAAGCACTTAAATTCGGTTTTATTTATGGCTTAATATTGTGAATTTGTCTTAATTTACTTATATTGTTTCTTAACTTTTTTATAAATACTAATATAATACGTTCTTAGGGACTTTGCCTTCATAAACTCAAATTACTTTTAATTTTCGGTACCTGTAACTCGGCATCCCGTAATTCCGCGTTAGTTTCGCACCAATTCCACGAAATCGCCGCAGGCACTCAACTCCTTGCTTACACCTGTCGCCGTTGTACAAGGGAATTTATGCCATAATCAAACAAGTACTTAATTTAATAATTCAACACTTGCACCCCCGCCCCGTGCTGTCATAAGAGTGTCTGCAGTTTTGGGCATGTAATACAAATAAATTTCGACTAAACGCTTTCAGAGAGTCGCAGACAATGCGTTGTCGCGTCGTCTGGCGGGCGACGGGGGAGGAGCAGGAAAAAGTAAGCGTGAAAGTAAGGGGATCCCCAGACCGGAAGTGATGGCGCAGCACAACAGCAATGGCGGCAGCAGCAGCCGACGCCGACACAAAATGGCAACTTTCTGGCCACGACGGCTGCGGCAATTAACTCAAATTGATAATGACAACGGAAAGTTGTAGGCAACCTGAAGTGCCGAGAGCTGGTCCGGGAGGCGGGAAAAATCGGTGACGTGATTTCATTTAGAGTGCATGCAAAATGGCGACACATTTCGACACGTCCTTCTCGGCAGAGCCCTTTGGCATAATTAAAACGAAATAATTTTCGACAAGTTCGGTTTGCCTTTGGGCTTGGCTCGTTTGCTTGCCCTTAACTTGGCTTACTCATCGACTCGAGGCACGTAGATTGAGTCTGTCATATGGCTGGCAATCTGCTCAGCTCCTTAGGGTCCTCAGCTAGCTGATGTCCTTACACTGCAGCACTTTTAAAAGCATTTAAACCTCAATAAAAAAAAAATAAGAATAAGAAGGGATTAAGTTTCGCCTCTTATTAATTATAATAGCATAGATCATTTTTACTAATTAATTTGAAAACTGTACCAACATTTTTAATAAAAATAAATTGTAATATATAATAAATATTATAAGAAAAATATATATTGTGAATAATAGAAGATTGTTGTAGATTTTGTATTAAATTTTTAGTTAATAGTAACGTTATTTACATAACCATAATTTATTTTATTACTTTCAAACGCCATAAACTTTTAATTCTTTAATTGAAACCTGTAATTAAATTTTACACATACAATATTTAAAACTAATTCATAGCAGCAAAATACCTTAAATTATTTGAGTTTTATTTAATTTATTTTCAGTGCCATTCAACTCAACCCCCAATAGCAGCGTTCATGCTGGAATTTTTATTTAATTTGCTTCTGCTGTCGTGGGGTTTTAGCTTCTCCTGTTCTGTTGTCTTCGCAGTTTGCTGCATTGTTTGAAATTAATTTCACTCGTCGTACATTGAACCATCGGAGGGCAACCCCTCCAACCACCAACTTCCCCCTGGAACCCCGAAACCCCGACTCTGGCAGAGCGATGTGTGCGTGCCGTTGTCAATGCCGCTTAGCGTTGCATAAGTTTAAGGCCATATCCGGCAGAAGTAAATGGCGGCTCGGTGGAGTTGGCAACTCAAACTCTGTTGAGAATGGCTGCAATGCTGGCTCGGATGCACTGCGCCCGGCAATCGGTTGCCAAATCAACGCGCTAATCACGTTGGCAGCTGGCAGCAATGCATTTTCCTGCTAACTGACGGACGGAGTGACATTCCAGGATGTCAACAGCCTGTCCGTCCCACAGTTCTCGGGTCCCCGGTCCCTGCCTCTGGTTTTTGTCATAGCCTCGGGCCCAGCAAGCTCTGGCTTCCGAATTTTTCAGCTTTCTGCAGACCGGCGGTTCAGTTTTGTGCCAACTGACAGCAACAGCTAACTTATGTGGCCCAGGCCCAAGTCCAGGCTCCACATCCCTGGCCCAGCATCCGTCCGCGCTTCTTGACATTAATCACTGACAATAATGAACTTCCGCCATTCGCAGGACACTGGGGCGACATCTCTCGATCTAAAATGCACTGGAAAAAAATACTTTGTACTCGGTTTGAACTAATTTAAATATATATTTTCAATTAAAGAAGAAGGATTAATGTAAGTAGTAGGCATAAGTGCAGAATGTATAAACAACTTGCCTTATTGGTCTTCTAAATGAAATTATCTGTGTGATCTTCTCTCGATCTGGAATTAACTCTTAGAATAAACCTAAAATGTTTTTATATTTTAAATTAAAGAATAAAGAATAATTTCATTTATCTTCTGACAGGAATAATCTGTGTTTAATCTTCTCCTTTACAGGAAATAGGTACTTTTTTAGTTGTAAGAAATATTAGAATTTTTTTCACACAAAAATCGATTTATTTTAGTTGCAATAATAACAATTTTTATATGAAAAAATTAGAATAATTTACAAGAATAAATACAAAAGCCCGTGCTTTGCTAGTCGTTTGACAAAAATCTGGCAATCAGTCTTAATATTTTGTCAAATTAAAATTATGATTCAGTTGGTTCATGTTTATTTCTTCTTTTTTCTTCCAAATATTAAAACTATATAAAATGATAAAAATAGTAAATATCAACTTATAGCAAATTATAACTTTTCAATAACTACTTCGTCTTTTCAAAGTGCTCTTGTTGTCATTAGCGCAATGTTGCAGAATTTATCGTGTGACTTATGAGAGATATGGAGGATGAGAGCCCAGCCTAACCCAGTCTGGTCTGGACGCCGGACTGACCCCGCTCTTTCTCGTTGCCCAGGCTATTTTGTTTTTGTATCTCCATTCCTTGTGATTTTATCGCTTCGATTTACGACTCATAAAAATGTTAGAGTACAGAGCGGGACTTTATTTGTCTGCATGGCAAGTGGGTCCACGCCCCGCCCCAGCCAAGATCGCCCTCGGTTGGGGCCATTTAATGCTCGACTGCTCCTGTGACCGGGCCTGCAGTTAGCAGTTGGACTTTCGTATGTGCCGCGTCCCAGCGTTGTTGATTTTTATGGGATTTTAGCGATGCAGAAATTATTCTTATGCTGCCGCCAGCGCAATTGAACCAAATAAACAGAGAAAAAGCCATTATAAGTTTGAATTGAAGTCTGAACTCTGAATGGTTTTAACAGCAGAAGTGACCTTTTTCCCAGTGCTTGAAATGCCGAATTTTTATGTGACACTGTCAGAGAATCTGGCAATTTTCAATCTCTAATTGGGTAATGAAAGATTTAATCTATGGGTAATCAATCTCTCTAGGAGAGAAAAGAATAAAATGGGATTTACAAAGTAAATATTTAGTAAAGGGGTAACCGGATGCTGTCAGGTCATCTTAGGAAATATGTATTATATACTACAATTTCACTCTTAATTATATTTTAAAACAAGTAACATATATTCTTACTAACAAATTATGTGTCTATTAGATATGCTAGATAAAAATATAACACTTTAATTATGACTCAATCCCCTTAGTTTTTCCCCTGACATATTCGTCATTCGAAGCTAGTTAGCAGCAATTTCCCTATCAATTTGAAGTGCCATCATCCTGCATTTGACAGTTATTAGATTAACACCTAACGGCCATCGGGATGGAGCACTCTGTATGTAGTCCTGCTCCCTATTCCGGGCACGACCGGTTGGACGGACAACAACGGATACTCGATTACTCTCCCTGTCGCTCCGACCGGGCAATGTTGCACGAAATTGGACAAACAATAAAGCGCTCAAAATGTATGCGAACATAAAATCTCGGCCAGACTGTAGGAGTAGTAGTAGACTGGGCTAAAACAAAAGGCCAAAACCCTGTTTGGCCATGTTCCGGCTGGACGGGAGTGGGAGGCCGTACTGAATACAGCATACAGGCGATGTCAATTTCAGACAAACAACCCAGCGAAAGTAGATATATGCGAGAGCGCACATATTGATATATGGCCAGGATATTGATATATATAGTATAGGATGTGTAGTATGTGTGTGCCTGGCCCATATGACATTCAAGATGGGCCACCCGTCCGTCCGTCCGTCCGTCCGTTCAGCCCCGACGACTGTCCACTTTGAGCCACACATAAAAAGAGCGGGAGTGAGTGCCGGTTGAAAGCTGTCAGTGGCTGTTTAGATTTACGTGCCGCACTGCAGCCCTGTCAGCTGAATGGCCAACACCCCCAAAGTCCGCAGGTCCGCAGGTCCACAAGCCCACAAGCCATCAGCAATACCGCCCAACCTCAGCCCGAATTGCACTTTGTAACAATGCAAAAACGACCAGACAGACCCACACACTGGCCCTGTCATCGCTCTGACTTTTTGTTAATGAAAGTGTCAGCTAGACAAACGCACCCCAAACCCGGGCGCTCTCCTCCGCTCACCTCACTGATGGCACAGCTCACCTCAAAGCCCGGCAGCTCGCCATGGGAGACGCCTCCCGTTTTCGGCCCAATAAATTATGATCCGGCTGATTTGCGTTGTGGCCATTGTAAAAGCTGGTCCACTGGGCGTCTACGGTTCGGGTCTTTTGTTTCGATTTTCCGTCGGTTGGCTCCCTAATGGCAGAAATTTAATAATTATTTCTTATTTGATATATTGCCTACTTTGGGGCTGATCGCGGAAAGCCAAGTGAATCTGAAAGTATGAAAATTTTAGTGGAACTTGGTCTAAACTATAACTATTTAGTAATGTAAGAAGATCTAACCTACTAAATATAAAAAAAGCTTGTATCTCAAATTAAGAATTAGTAGCAGACCTATCTGATATCGCTGATAAAGAATATGTATGATCTAATCTATATTAACTGACAGAAGTTTCACGTAAACTTCGAAAAACGCCAACAATTTCAAAATTCTATTTAAAAAGTGGTCTTCATGTTTAAGGCATACCCAAATATACACTTTTTTATCTGCTTTCTTTACTATATGTCTCAATTTAAATTTTCTTAGTTCCATTTTCAATTTATTAATATTTTTGTCACCCCTTTAGACAGTATTTTCTTAAGTCAGAGGACTGAAAGTCTTGAAATTTTGCTTTTACGTCAATAGGTTTATGAGAAAATATTGTAGCTATAAATAAAGGAAGGCTGTCATAATTATAAAATAGAATCAATCTTTTATTATTTTATTAATTTATTAATTCTTCGTTGATCCTCTGCACTAAACTGTATACTATTTCCATTATTTACCCACAGGCTCTGATCTTAATAAGCGGTTTTCATGTGGTACATTCCAGCAGTTTCCTAATATATTGCTGCCCCTTTTCCCTTGGTCTCATCATATTGCCATCGGGAAATGTTTAGCAATTAGCGAGGAAGTTGGAGGTAGCCCGCCTCCTCCGTAATTCCGTATGCTCCCTAATCCTAAATGCTTCTAACTCAATTTGCATGCCAGAAAGTGACAGCAGCTAAGCTAAGAGGAAGGAGCTGAGCCAAGTTAAGTGAGGGAAAGGGTCCCGATCTGGGCGGGCCTCTCGACATTATTAAAACGGATAAATCGCGACGTGCCACGATGTGTTGGGTGAAAGTGAAAAGCTGTGCGTGGGTAATTAAAAACAGGAGCTGGAAAAGCCAGAGAGAAGCTGGAAAACAGAGTAGGATAAGGACAGTCGAGTAATTCGCATGTCGGATTTTAATTAATTCAGGGCACCAGTAACAAGGAGTGCGATGGCGATAATACCTGCCGCTCTCTTCCCCGCCGTTCTAAGTAGGTTAATGCCGCGCGGGAGGCGGTGGCAGGTCCGGAAGACGTGGGGCTGGGGAGTTCCTGGCAGACGCCTTAATTGGCGGGCGTTACAAAATATTTACCGTAACATTTACAGAGGCGGGAAATGGAAAAAGATGATAAAGTGCGCAAATGTTTGCACTTTCCCTTTATGACTCTTTGGAGACGCCAAACAGTTTTAGGTGTGAATGTGCCAGGGGGGGATGGCACCCCAAAAAATATTTGGTTTTGCGGATGGGGGGAGTGTTGACGTCTTGATAAGAAGCTGGTTGCTTCTCCATATATTTTCCCAACACTACAAACATTTTATTTACATTTCAAGCATGGACTCGCCCTGAATTTTCAAGTAATCTGCTTCGGAACTGTCAACCTAATTTCCACTTTTCCATATTTCTTAATAGCCTGGTTGGCATTTTGACCCGGTAGCCCAGTCCAGAAACATCCGATAATTTTTTTTTACCACAGAACCCAAAGTAACCTTGTTTGTGAGTCTCGAACTCCACTCAAGACAACTCATTTTTGAAACTAGTAAAGGTTGTAGTACTTGCCACAATGTGCAACACGACCAACGAACGAGTCACGCGGCTCCACGAGCCCGGCAGGGTTTGTCGCGAGTTGCTGTACCTCAGATCGAAGGTGGTAAGTAGAGCTGGGAAAATACCTAAGTTTTAATTGTAATATTTCAATTTATATTGAGTCATGCATATTATATCGGGAATCACTTTTCGAAATAGTCTCTTTGGAGAGATTTCGCTCACCAGCTCCTCTCTGATAAAACGTTGTGTCTCTTCGAATGCAAATGCTCATAATCCTTACTAGTTTGAGTTTTTCGGGGAAGGATTGCAGCTAACATTTCACAAGCTCTGATTAAGTGACTCTCGTTTTTAAGTATCTTTAATCAATCATTCGAACGAACATAGGGGTTGAGCCCATTTTAGAAGCTCTTACTAGGGGATTTTAATAAATATGATTTTCCTTTTCTCCAGCCGAAGCGGGAAGTGCCCGCCTTTACCTATCAGGCTCTACAACCTAATACAGTAGTGAAGCCTCCTCCAAAGTAAGTTAAAGACAGCAAAAAACAATAATACACATTAATAAAATCCAAAGATGGTTAAATATTAAATCCCTCCCTCGAACACTTTCATTTGCTGCATAGAATCGACATTTTCAAGCGAAAGCCCGTGAAGGAAACTGTGTTCAAGATCTACTTCAATCGCGGCGACATTCCGTGCGTGATGTCCGGCCGTAGTAGCAAGCAGGATCCGACCAAGGAGCGTCCGGTGAAGTGGCACTGTGTGCCAGAGCAGCTCGACTACTGCTATTACCTGCCCATCTTCGTGGATGGGTTGGCGGACATGGACTCCGACACGCGCCTTCTGGCCGTCAACGGGGCCATCGACCTGATCATCAGATCGCCCAAGAAGGTGCTTCCGGTGCTGCCCAAGCTGATCCTTCCGTTGAAGCGGGCATTCCAGACACGCGACAAGCGGATCATCATCTCCGCCCTGCAGGTCATCCAACTGATGGTTCGTCTAGGTGAGTGAACAAGTATTTAGGCGAGGTTTTTCTGATTATGATTTGGGGGTTAAAGTAAGACCTAAGATCCTAATGATCTATAAGGTTCCTTTTATATACTATTTGAATATAATTTTAATTGAAGTCTATTATTTCTACTCTCAGGTCCTTGCGTGGGCCAGGCCCTGGTGCCCTTCTATCGCCAGTTGCTAGCTGTGTGCAACCTGTACAAGAACATCAACGTGAACCTGGGCGAGGGCATTGACCCCGATCGCAACTGCCGGATTGGCGACGTCATCGAGGACACCCTGAAGCTGCTGGAGTATTGCGGGGGTCCCAACGCCTTCATCAACATCAAGTACATGGTGCCCACCTACGAGAGCAGCGTGTTCCCCAAGTGCGAGGCACCGGAGCCCCGCCAGTAGAGTTCTCAAGTTTTCCCTATTTCTAGCCACTTTCGATTTGTTTTCGGCTAGATAAGGTTAAGTTAGCAATGGTATACGCCGAAGTGAAAACATTTTAAGTCAAAGCCAAATGGTAGACTCCAAATTGGAGCAGAGTAGACCAAATTATTGCATTCGGTTGACCAGACAATAAGCTGAATTCCAAAAATCTAATTATATATATTTACTGGGCTTGAGTAAAATATTTTAGAAACTGAATTGCTTGCTTTGAGCCTGACTAATAACTAATCAAAGGCATCTAGTCTTGGTTACTAAATTTGGATGCTAATTAATATAAATAAATCATATTTAAAAGTGAGCCATAAATATATATATCTATGAGAAGTTCTTATGCTTGCTTTTTGAAAGTAACACTATTTTATTTTGAGAATCTTGTATATTTTTAATCTTTAATCTTGATCTACTTGGAATAATTATCCAGGTTCACCTCACAGATATAGTAGTTCTGGTTAAAACAGTTTATGTCGTTCATGTAATGATTATATTGTGATCGCAGCTCGACGCAGTTTTCGTTATTGAAAGAGAAAGCCAGATTATTTGGCTCGGCGATATCCCACTTAAGGAAAGGAGCAGCCTGTCCGCTGGCTTCCGATATAAACTCACCCTCCGTTCGAAGATCGTTGATGTCCACCCAATAGCTTGAGTGTTTGTTAAGCCGGGCGGTAATAGCGTTCCATTCGCCTTCGTTTTTGAGACTCAAAAGGCTGCCATTCAAGCTTTTACATTTGGCCAGGGCCTCGAACCAGTCAAGTTGCTCATCCTTCTCAATGTGGTAATATTTCGAACCAATTTTCTCAAAATTTTCCAGCAGTGGCTCGTCTACCTTCTCGGTCATCGGTCCTTCTGTTGGTATGTGCAAATCCTGTATACTTTCTACAAGTTTGGCATCTGTTTGCAGCCCTGCGATTTGGTTTTCTATCTTTGTCAGTTTTTCCAAAATATTGTCATACGAAGAGAGAAGTTTCGAACTGATGACTGTCTGCTTCTCTTCCTGTTTTTTTACATATTCCAGCTTCGATAAAACAGTATCCACAGCAGAATAAAACTCTTCTTGGCCTCTTCTTTCTCTCAAGTGTTAGATGCAGACTCTAAATGGTTTCCAGCTTTGCTGAGCTTTTATAGTCGCTACATCTCCAAGATCAGTATAATCGGGAGCTTCTGAGAGTTCCGATTGATAGGTATTTTTTCCATAGAATCCGTGTGGCTTATCAATTCCAATTCTGTGAAATCTGGACTCATTACATGTTTAATCAATTCAAACTGTTGGCAGCCTTGTGCTTATGTATTATTTATTATTAATTGAGAATATTTTTATACATTAGCAAAACATATTTTTCTTGAATTCTTATTCTTTGGAAAACGTTAGACGGATTTATTCATCTGGAAATAAACCTTAACAGGGCATCAACCGTGACTAAAATTATTTTTCTTTGCTCAATAAATATATGAAAATAATGAAATCTCTTCGTTCTTGAACTGCATCAAGTCAAAACTGCGTTCGGTGAAAAAATATTCAGCTTTTATTATAATTTGTATTATTCCATATTTTGCATAAGTATTTTCCTATCTATGTATTCAGAGAATAAAATTCTCTCTTAGGAAAAATATATTGGTATTTTTAATCTGTTATACTATTGAAAATATCGTGTGTTTAACATTGCGCACTGAAACAAAATCATGCTGTTCGAATTAAAACTGGTTTGGGCTCGTACTTGTGTCACCACCACGCCACATGGAAAGCCGCCATCTGTTAGACAGTAAAGTGATAAATGCCTAATTAATTTTTAATTTTCGAAAACACAAAACACTCGGGAAATACCAACAAGGGCAGACGCTACAATATACTTTTTACGTCCTCCGTTTCTGGCCAATAGAAGAAGTCGTGCCATAAATAAAATGCTCATTACAATAAATCATAAAGTGAAAATTGTTCAATTCGCGCTGGCTCTTTTAATGGAATATCCGTGTAGCGAGTGTCGAGTGTCTGGCAAAACGCATTTGTCTAAGGATGCGAGTTCGGGCCGCTCCTCGTGTATCCTGTCTGGGCCCGCGTCCTCCGGTCCCCTTATCTCTGGCTTAAATCAACCAAACGGGCCACACACTTTTGACTTTTGAGTGGGGGATGGGGAAAATCGAAGGATGGGCGCACTCTAAATTTAATTTACTTAAATTGCCGGGAGGGTGGATGCGGTTTCTAGACCTCTCTGACATTGCCGCTCACTTGCCATTTCCAAATTGCTCATTGCGCTTTTCGGCGTAATTAAGGGCGACCCTCCACAAATTTTGAAAAACAAATCTTGTTATCAACGCGAGCCAACACGAAACAGTTGCTCCTGTTTGGTTTCAGGCCAGGCTGATGGTTGGTCACTCTGCCTACACTGGGAGAATCTAATTGCCTTAAAGAGCCCTTGAAAATGGGCCCACAGTGAGAAAGAGTATATTAAATGGCTAAAACAATATAAAACAACATTTTCAAATCGTAAAAATATCCGAAATGTAAGTTTTTTACTTATAAAATCGGTATCTAAGCAGAACTTCTAATTCTCAATGACTCAAATTTGAACAAATTTTTTTAAATTATTAACTAAAATATTCCTAAATTATCTTTCTTGAGTTTACAGAATCCCAAACCAAAAAATATACATTTTGCATCCCCCATTTTTCATTTTGCAAGACTTAATAACAACCAAAATTCGTCGAGTGTATTTAGGAATGGGATGGATGGCGGCTGGGATGGTCTGTGACCTGCTGACAGGGTCTGGGGGCCCCCGTCCTGATCCTGGCCCGGCTCGTTGGCCGCTGGCTGGTTGATTGTGGTGCGTAGATAAAAACCTGCCAAGTGTTGCAACTCAATTCCCCCCACATCCCGGCCACACCCTCATCTGGAAAACACCCTCGATGGGCTTCCTCCGTTCCAGCACACTCGTTCTTAATTCACTTTTTGGTGGCGCGTGTTTTTTGCCCGCTTGATTCTATTTCTGTATTTTTTTTTTTTTCAATCTCCTGTTGACGGTAAATCAAACCGTCCCCCTGGGTGCAGCGCCACTTGACGACCCTCCCGTTCGGCTAAATTGCATTTACTTGCTGCGAATTTCCCATTTTATTGTGATGCCCCCGAATCGACTTCAGCTTCAGCTTCACGTTCCGAATGCTGGTAAAACGTTTTGACATTTTATACGCACTGCTCTAAGAGTATTTTTTATTGCGTCGACGGAGGAGTCCGGACTTGTCATTTTAATGACAGGGGACGCTGGCGGGGAAAAGGGTTCGCCGTGGGGTGCCAAAACTTTGATTTAGATGCTAAATCCTCTCAAAAGATTAACATTGAAATTGGAATATAATGAGATGTTTAGCCAGGAAGTGAAGTGAGTTTTTTAACTTCGCGTTTAGTATAGGAAACTCTAAAAGAATTATTTGAAAGTGCTTTTAGTTTTATTGTACATAGAAATTGCATTTGTATACCTTCCAGGGTATTATATATATATATTATAGGTTTAGTCAGAAGTTTGCTGAAGTTTAGTTACATTTTTAAAACAGCCAAATCTTCTCCAATAAAAATTACGAATTTTTGGATTATGATTTGCCAAAAAAATTTTATTTTAAAATAAATAAAAATAATAAACTTCATCAAACATCAAATTTCTGTAAATTTGTGTGCTTTGAACAATTTAAAATATAATAAATAATACTTATAAAGGTACTTTATATAAAACAATGGCTACAAATTCATAAAATGGGAAAAGGATAGCAGAAATAGATAATCATAATATAAAATATATACAAAATTACAATATAACAGCTTTGCCAGAGAAATTGGAATTCGGCCGTTCCAAACTAAAGTTTCATTTAATACGGGATCATAATCCATTATCCTTTTACGATTTGTACCTTATTCATATAAAAAACAATAATTTATTTTTTTCTGTTTTAAATAATTACAATTAAAGTTTATAATTTAGTTCTTAAAGCTGCTAAAGCCTTCATTCAATCTCTCTTTTCGCTCCCTCCCAATCCAATATCAATTTTTTGGTGAGCTACCAAAAAAGTCTCCTCGATGCCGTCGATTCACCCACACTTGGCCGCTCCAATGCCCAGAAGGGCTTTTCCGTCACACCCAAACTGCCGTAGAGGGAGCAGTCATATGCAGGACTTCCCCATTAAGTCGTTCCCCTGTCCACGGGCGTATGCTGTGGCCAGTGGGCTGGAAATTGCCTTAATACCCCGGAAATTGCAGGAGAGTTGCATAAATTGACACGCAACGCCCCGTGGGCGCAATCGCATCCAATCCAAAGTAATGAGCATTTCATACATTGAAAGTGTTGTCTCACTCCCAAGCTTTCGTCGCTCGATGTCCTTATCGATTGGTGTTGGCTCAAGACTTTAGTTCAAATATGCAAGCCAAGGAAGCTTCTCTATATAAGTCAAGAGTGAATCTCAGCCGAGATCCACCTCCTGCAGAAGGTGTCAAAAATGGCGCCCTGTGACTTGGTACTTCTGCTTTTGGCGATTGGAAGAGCCCAGACAGAGGCCATTATCAACTGCTCCCTGTAGTTCAGTCGAGTCGGCAAGAAGGCTTACTATGGAAAGTGTTTATTACAAAATTATTTAAAATAGTTTATTAACAACTGTATATCCGAATAGCAAATCTGGTAAAATGCTATTGAATGCTGCATCCGAGTACAAGTTCGACGACTTCCTAACCAACATGGGGAGCAATGGATTTGGATTGTGAGCTTGGGTAGCCAGGGCAGCTCGTTGCAGCGCAAAGATTAAAATAATTGCACTCTCCCTTGCAACGCCCTCGCACGGGAAATATTACTATGTCAAGCTATTCAGGTCGTACATGAATCAGTTGCCACTGTTGACGTTAATTCCCGTGTAGTTCTCGTTAAAGCCATAGTTATTAGGCTCTGAAGTACCCCACATGAGGTAGGAGCGGATCTTAGAGTTGGCCAGTGATATCCAGGCACCGAACTTGATGCCGATGCCGGAAACCCACACGGCCACAGGAGGGAAAATCCCATTTGGTTGAGGCATTTAGTTCGTCTTCGCTGTCGATGTGGGTCAATTGGCAGAGCTGGGCGGCGAGCAGAGTCCCGTCATTAAACAGTTAAATGTTAAAGATTTGGCATTATGCATTTATTCATCTTGAATTTATTTCTTACGTTTCCGCACACAGCAGGAGACCACAATCCCTTAGCCCCTCATGTCGAACGTCTGTGGTCTCTCACTGCCACCTGACAGGCGCTTATATTTTAGTTCTTATCGAGAAATCGCTGTGGCAAGATGTTTGCCTTGCATGTTCCACTTGTCCCACTTCGGGAGTCGGCTTTTGTCCACAACCGCGTTTCTGTGTGATCGGCAGGCTGTTTGACCAGACACAAAGAGCCCATTGTGGACTTTGGCCACCGGACCCGGCTCTCCCCCCGTTGCCAATCCGTTTGTCCATTTGTGCAATCCGTATTTAGCCGGTCACGACCAGACATAAAGAGTCTGCACTATCGGGCGCAGATGGTCGCATTTTCACGAATCACGTGCGCCCCGTGGAAACTGCCCGGAAGCGAATCGAAATTATCACCAATTTGCAGTCATCGAAATCCAATTATGGGCCGTGTGTGAGACCGGGTTGCAGATCCGCTTGGCGTTGGTCAGGGTGACCCGAGTGCTGTGCTCCTCGAAACCTCTACACCCAGGTCCTAAGAGCCATATGCTGCCAGCGAGATATCCAAAGTGCAGGACGAATTGGTACACTGAACTAGAAGTAATGCCGAACTTCTAGTCAAGGAATATGGTAACAACATGGTTTAAAACAAGGAAAGGCAATCTAACAAATATTATAATTAATTATTAATATACAACATTAAATCAAAGCGAGACTTTGAGGTCCATTATCTTAAAGTCCCTCTTCCAAAGTACAATCAAGCCTTGGATTTAATTATATTTACCAAAGCTCACTATTTTAAACTCTATTATTTAAATTGCCTTATTGCCCTTTCCCAAAAAAAATATCTAAAGATAGTATTTTACACAGTCTTGAATTTATGTTGTTTATCTTTTACAAATATTTAACTGTGTTATATCTAAACTTAACGCTTTGTTGCCCAGTGTAATCGGATTAGGCTGCAGTTCCCTCGCCAGCTGGAGGGAAACAACACAACGGAAAAATCATAATTTGCGAGAATTGTCACACGACACGGCCACGGGCACTTCGTCCTGACTTATTTGCAATTTGCGAAATGGAAACGAGGCCCGAGGAGGATGAAGGTCACAGGCTGCGGGCGGGTTTTAGGGTGTTGGACAAGTGCAGCCCGCCAGACGGGACACTAAATCATGCATGTCAAGTCGAGTGTCGTCCCGTTTGCATCTCTCTATCAAACTCATCATAATCGCCAGTGCGAGTACGCATCATTATCGGCGGCACTGTCCCCGGGGGTTCATCCTGAGACCCCGACCCCGGTCCTTTTTTCGCTTAGTTCCGGCATGCGACAGATGCAGCCGACGTGCAGACGTCCAGGATGAGGGGTTCCGGGATGCGAGGATGTGGACTCTGAGATCCTGGATTCCGGGGGGTTTGCGGTGCAACCGCAAGCGGCTCTTATACAGGGCCAACCCCCTGCCGTTCCCAAAAAAGAACCCCACTTCGAAGCTGTCACTGCTCATTGTCAGCTAAGTGCCGGGGAGTGGGAGCGGCGGGGCAGGGTGGGTCAACAAGCCACCGCAAAAGCCCTCGAAACAGCAGAGAACATTTTCATTTTCAAGGGCCTTAAACCAACTTTTTTGCACTCAAGCAACCTGCCAGATTACGTCGATGTGAGAAGGTGGCCATAAAGAATCCTTACATGCACAGTGGGACCGAGAAGCCAAAGAATTCATTGCTAATTCGTTTTAAATTTCGTTAAAAAACACTTTAAGGGGTTTCTATATTTATTATGACCGAATTTTTCAGGCTTCATCTAAGATATAGAATATATATTTATTTCACAGATAGTAGATATTTTCCACGGTTTCCGTTGAAACCAGAACTAACCACTGTGGTTTCGGAGGGCACCACCGCTTCAGTGGCATCAGGAGCAGCGGTGGCGGTGGGGACACAACAAAGGCGACATAGACGATAAGACGGCGAAAGCAGCCGGCTCTTGCTGCTTCCGCTGCACTGCATCAGCTACACTGGGGAAACCGCCTGGTAAAACCATTATAACTAAAATAATAATTCATGAAAAATATTCTTGAAGTTATAGACAAGAAATTATTCGAAATTCATGCCAGCACGAATATAAAATAATTTAAAAAAATGTTCACGGAACATTTACTTTTTTAAGAATAAATAAATAAATATTAAATACGTACAGAAAAATAAAAACCAACCTGAAAGCTTATTTCCGAAAGCCAAAGTTTGCATACCCTTGCAGTTGCAATTGGATCATTAAAATCTATCATAACTAAGCAACAAATTAAATCCAATGTGGAGGGCTTTTATATGTTAGTTTTAACTTGGTGAAAAATTCAGCAAATAAAATTAAAAAAAAATCACGTTAGTCGTTTTTTCGGTTTGATTTGTATTGTATATTTTATTAATAATTAATTAAGAATATAAGTGTACCTATATAGATATATATATAGATAGTTAGATACTTAGATAGTTAGATAGTTAGATACATGATTTAAATATATTTTTTGTAGTTTTACTCAGACAAATAATCTTTACTTACGATTTTTTCGAGTGCATTTCAATGCGGCGACTTAGGGCAGGGCGACCGTTGCAGAGGCGGTGGAAAAATGATTTTGCACTGCGGGGGATGGCGGCGGGCAAAGGCAGCCGACACCCGACAACAATAAAAGCAAATTCAATGCGTTTTGTGATAATTTCGCACTACACGAGAAACGATAAACCCGGGCGGCGCGGAAAGGGAAAATGCGAGCGACTGAAAGAGAAAACGCTAGAGCCGTAAACGAGCAAATAATAAAAATTTTATATACAGCGAAAGGAGGAAAAAATAATAATAATACGACGCTGTAGAGAAATACATGAGTGTGAATAGTCAATGAGGGTCGGAAGTGGAAGTGGATGGAGCTGGGGCGCCAGGATGCGGCAAGGTGTCGAATTGCCCTTCGGACGGCGGCGGTGGTGGGTGGATGTTCCTCGAGTGGTTGCAAATCAAACGGCAACAATGCAATCAAAAAATGTCTGTACCTTGGATGGGTGCAAATTTAGTTATTGTCCCGAGTCCTGTTCCTGCGGTCCTTTGGGATTGCCCCGGCCATAATTTAATTCGGCCGGCCCATTATTTCATTAGTTCGAGGATGGCCCCCGAAAATTGTGCAATTTATTCGGGGCTGGAAAGGAAGAAGAGGTGGCTGGGGGCAGTAATGTTGGATAAACTGTAAATGGCAGCTAGACGCATAAATTAGTAAATTTCGATTTTGATTTTGCCAGTTTAATTGTTTGCCCTGACCCCAGTCCGTTGGCTCTGTCTGACAATAGTAATTGTTCTTGCCCGGCCAGACATGTTGTATCTTTGTATCTGCATCTGCTAGATAGGTGTTCGGGCTTCCGTCGCTCCATTATTTGGTATATATTCTGTATAATTAACATTTATGGCCAAAGAGGAATCTGTGGCCAAGTCAACAGCAGCAGCAGCAGCATCTCCTTGCCAAAGTATTTCAAAAATCCCATTTCCATTCACGAACAGCAGCCCAAAAGTATGCCTTTGTCCGAACGGATGCCGAGCTCCCTCGCCACGCTGAGAGCCGAGTTTTTCTGGTCTTGAAGGGCCCACAGAATTATGCAAGCAACTCGCTGGAAACGCACTTGAACTTCTCCACAGTCCGTCGAACGGCCTGCCGTCCGGCGAGTGCAGCACAAATGCATAGAAACAATGAGAATTATAGTAAGTTGATGTAAGCAAATGCAAAACTTTATGCAAATCGCCGGCCACCACACAACAACGCACAGCAGAGTCAGCGCCAAACAAGAAGCTGTCAGTCAGCCGGTCGAGAGCAGAGACCAAATGGGGAACTGATGCTGGCCGAGATGCAGATGGAAATGGAGTCAGCAAAACAAAAACTATATTAAACAAGTTGGAGTGCCAAAGGGTACTGGGCGACAAGGGAATACCTGCACAGATTTATTTACCAGATTTTTGTTGTGGGTGAACTTGGAGATGAAGTATATATTATGAAGCGGATTATGTGAACCAAAAAGTATTTAAATACCATCCGGAACCTCTTAAGAACACGTTGGATTCAAGCTGGATTATTATTATTGTATTGAGATTAATTTTCACATTATAAATGTCCAAAAGCTTAAACTCTTAATGCTGTCATGAATCATAAAGCAATATTATAAAAAACAAGTAAACAAGTAAGGCAATAGGTTAAAACAAAAACTCGTTAAAGACAAATATTGTTTTTAAATAAAGATACTGAAGCTTACTTTAAATAGGTGTAGAAGTGTGAGTACCTTAGTCAATCTTAATTATTTACAAAATATAAATGTATTTCCACTCAAGGATTCACAGAAACCTTCCTCAAATTACAGCAATAGACTCCGCAATTTTTCTGAGAACAAAAATAAAGATTTCTTGCGAAAGTAATATACCCCAGAACATGTCAGGACCCTCAACCTCTCATGCCTTGTAATAAAAAGGTTGACAACGAAATCCATCTGTTTAATGGTTTCGCCCGAGACCCACCCACACCGGCACCCTCCTGCCTGGCAGTCTAATCCTCGAGATTACAAAAGCCCTGCCGGCTAACCCCAAACTATTACGCTTGATAAATTCCAGATTAAAGTGCATTTGCAGCCGGGCCAGGAACTGTTGGCCGGGCCCAAAAGGGCATACGATTTATGGCCATACATTTGCCAGGACTTCTTTTGCTTCCCTCTCGGGGGCGACCCGAGAGTCCTTTTAATTATCACACGTAATGACAGCGGCAAATGCAATTGCTAATTAATTGCCTTGGACCGGGGTTGAATGGGGTTCGTGGCTTATACAGCATTATTATTCCAACATGTGCGGTTATGGGGAGATCTAGATCCATCTATTTCTCCTTGAGGAAGTGGTTGATGCGGGGGCGTTGCTGGGCCAATGGGAAGATGCTTCATTAGTGCACCATCACCCCGCCACTCCAAGGGGATGCAAGCCCAAGATGCGGATAAGAAATTCCCCAAAACTACACCCGATAAATAAACAAACCTTCGAATAGAACGCAATTTATTTCAGAGCTCGCTTGAACTTGAGACGCGACGAACTTCGCATTTCGAATTCGCTTCTCGGGGGGGCTAATGACGATAATCGCTTGGCGGCTGTCAAAATTGCCGCAGAATATAATTGCCTGATAGCCATAGAGAAGCGCTCGGCATCCCATGATTAACGATGAGAGCATTATGAAAAAGGTCCACAACAAGCCGCAAACAGGCACCCGCTCGATACAATGGAATCTCCAAGATACAGATACAGCGGAAACGGCATCGGAACAATCGCAAGAGATGCTAGCCAGCCGATTAAAGCCAATTACTGGGGAGGGGATGGGATGAGCGGAACAGTGTTCCGACTTACGCATTACGTTACCTACTCAGGTGCAGCTGCCCCACCCACAGTGCACCAGAGGCAACTGCAACAACTCACTCCGGGCCGAGTCAAGATCTTATCCGCAAAGCCCTAACGAGCCGTCAACAACAGAAGCACACGTGGAGAAAAAATTAAAGGGGATTCTACTAAGAGAATTTGTTCTTAAACCAACTTGAAAAAGGAATTTAAAATCTACAATTACTTTATTTTATAGGAAAATCTTAAATGTGTTCTGTTAAACACTGCCAAGTTTATATTCTGTAAAAAGAAGTAAATTTGAAAAAATATAGTACTATACCCTAAAAATCTGAAAATATCTTTTTATAAATTGTATTAAATAGATTACCATTCTTTAAATATCTTAAGATACAAAGACTCAAGGGAAGAGAAAACACCATATCTTACATATATTATTAAATAAGTAACAAAGACCGAACTCCGTTTCTCCGCGTGCAGAAAACATCAACAGCAAGTGAAACTGAAATAGAATTATAAACAAAAGCTGCTTTTTTCTGCTCTCCAGCTTCGCAAGTTAACTTTAATGAATCGCCGTAGATATTTGAAGTCAGCTTTGGTTGTTTTGCATCGCTTAGTTGTTTGTCGGCGGCTTTCAAGTGCGCACACAAGACGCGCTCCAGTCTCGAGAACAGTTCGTGAAACTCCTTGGGAAAAGCCCATTATCGGGAAGAGCAAAAAGCTAAGATGCTGTCAACAGCGCGATCTTTCACCGCCTATCTCTTGTTAATATTCTGCGGCCTTCTGCTCACTCATCACGGAGTCCAAGGTTGTTCAGAGTAATTGGTCGACAATCAATCACGCGGCGGGTGGCAGGAGCTCCTCCATGAGTCAGCTAATATCTGTGGAGCCTAGGCTTGCTTTCGTTCCGCAAAATTGGGGGAAATTCCATTAGCAGGGGAACTACGATATTTTGGGTGAAATTCAAGTGGAAAAATATCTTAATAGCACTTTATTGTTTCAAGATGATGCTGGAATTGTTTTTAACAATTGAATTCGGGTATAAATATATAAAGAGGTGAACAAACCTCAGTCAAAAAACCCGGTAGAACTTCAGAAAAAAATGAGTTTGAATCGCTCTGTAACGTTGGCTCCTTGTCATCAAATTTACCTGCCCGACGACAACGATCTTTACGTTAACGTGGTAATTTTAAATATAAAACAAGAAAGGAAGGTAACTTCGGCAAGCCGAAGTTTAAATACCCTTGCAGTAAGTATTTAATATTTGGTA
>JAEIHY010002603.1:0-21380 GCA_018904565.1 Drosophila tsacasi
TGTATGTAAATAAGGAGGATATAAAACTATGTATATTTCAAAAATATTCAACTGTATATACAAAAAATTTAAAATATTAAAAAATATAACATTTAACGTGCAAATTTGTTAATTATTGACTTCGAAATATTTAAGAAACATTTTTTTTATCGATTATCATACGATTTATAAAAAAATATCGTTTTATCGCGCATGTGATATGGGCTACCGCTCGACGGGGTGGTACTAATTTAAGTAATTTTTGTGTAAGATTGGTTTTGTGAAGGAAGGGTTTTGTTTAAATTTGCTGTTGGGTTTGGCTAGGAGTTGGATTGGTTTGCTGTGGGACATATACTGGAAGCTGTCCAAGGCATGCGCTGCAGCCAGAACGCCAGCCAATATCTAGGGGACAATTATCTTTATAATTTAGGCAACACATTAAGGAATATTTTAACCTCATCCAGGAAGCGATACAAGCCCTGCGAAGCCTTCCTGAAGATCCTATCCAGTTCAAGAACTTTTGTTTTTGAATCCAAGCAAGACACAGCTTCCAAATTGTTGGTATCGGATTTTGACTACGATTTCCACAAATATTCCCAAAATATTGAATACACACCTGAGCATTTCACATGGTTTATTAAATTGTGTTTTATTGTTGGTATTTCCTTTTGTTTTTTGTTCACATTTTCAAATACATTTATATGAATAAATATATCATTTATATTACTATTTTTGTGGTTTCATTATCATCCGCTTCCGCAATGACACCATAACCATTCGCTTTTTCATTTAACATGAGTATATGTGGCTATTTTAAATGGGAATCCATTCTTGTTCACTTCGATGTGAAATAATATGGGGGAAAGGAAGTTGCAAATAGTGAATGTTATTCTTTAGCTAAAGTAATAATTCTGCCATTGAGCTAGTTTTATTTGTGTTTTGCTGTTTCTGTTCTGCTTGTTCGTGTGTGAGGACGATAGTAATAATAGTTAGCTATTTTCCGTTGAGTAAGCGTTTAAGTTAAATAATAATATAAAAAGTAAGTGTAAATTGTAAATTATATAGATACATATTTAACATTTTGTACTTCTTGTTGTTGAGTGTTTTGTTTCCGTTTCCGTTTCGGTTTCCGTTCTTCCTTTTTCTGCAAGTTATCATCAAGTTATCTCCATATAGCTGTCGGTTTCCGTTTCCTTTTCTTGGTTGGTTTCCACTTTTTCGACTGAATTTTGCACATTTACTAACAATTGCCCGCATTTAGTTAATTTTTACAATAATAATGTTGCTTTTAAATGTGTTTCTTTTTTTGTTTTTGCACAACCTTTGCTTATTTTTTAATAAATATGCATTTTGTTTTTTTAGTTTTCGCTTCGTGTGAAATTTTTTTCATGTTTTTGTTTTCTTTTTTTCTCACTGACTTAGTACAACAATAATTATATAGTAAGAAATAAATTAATGGTTTTTATTATTTTATATATATATATATAGCTGCATATATGAGTTTGTTGATTTTTGTTTTATTTTGTTTTTTTTTTTTTTCGAAAACACTTAAATTGGTTTTGTTCTTTATCTAGCCCCCTTGCTCAAAATACCTTGTCTTTTTGCCATTTTATAAACGGCCAAAAGCGCTCAGCATTTTAGTCAGAATTACAAATTGTTTCGCTTTCTGGATTTATTTGGGTTTTTGCAAAAGAAACGCACAGCGAGCAGTGCTTCGGTAATTGTTTTGGTTCGGCGACTCCTTTCTCTAATCCTAAGCCGGGGTGGTTTCTTTTCTATGGTTGGGGAAAAGGAAACCAAGGTATTTTGAAATCAAACGGGGGGGCGGAGGAGGTTGTTTGGCAAAAGAAATATTTTGAATCTTCATGAGCCCTAAGAAGAGACAAAAACATCCTTTTTAGAAGGCAAAACATATCGATTATATAATTCTTTTGAAATTAAAGCTGGTATTTAAGTAACAATTGCTGAGCGCAGTGAACCACAAAGGTTGAGCACTGCCGCCGCCGCGTCTTTTGCCAGAGTGGGAGTGGGAAGACAATTTGTAATTCTTGCTCAAGGTTCTCAGAAGATTTGTCCCTTCTTCCTCTTTCTTAGTGTGTGTTTGTTTTTTTTTTATTCATTTTGCGCATCAGGTTGCCGTTTGTTTGTTTTGTTTGAACTTTTCGTGTGAGTTTTGAGCGCGTGACATTGACATTAACAAATTGGAATCGCGCAGAGAAAATAGCATTTGAATATATATGTATTTAGTTCTCGTTTCGCCGCCTTTGCCTCGGCCTCGTTTTAATACTGTTCTCCAATTTCGAATTGTAAACAAGCAAGTGTAAGTAGCAAAAAACCCTAGAAACAACTTAAACTAAAGCAAACAGTGTACAATATTTGATCTCTAAAAAAGGTCGGTTACAGTTACGAATTAAAACAAAATAGCCCGTTTATACAAAACTATTATTAAACGTAAATTACAATTTATAAAGTAAAATATTTTAAAAATAGATACGTAATCCTTCCCGTCTGCTCTTTTGTATATACAATAAATTATGGCAATTCAAATGGAGTTTTACCGAAATGATACTGAAAGCGAACCAAGCCCCCATTTTCACGAGTTCATTTCGAAGCTGAACTGTCTTTTTCTTCAACATTCAAGCATATGCAGGAGTATATTAGCTTTAAAACTTTTTCCTCAGCTGAGTTTGCCCAAGTTTACTCAATAGATCGAATTTTACAATCTGAAGAATTGGCTTACCGTCAGAAATCTCAGCTAAAAATTCCCAATTCGTAATTTTTCAGGGACTAAAAGCTTTGCTTACTTCCTACATAAGCCCGAGGTCTCATCTTTGTACTTCTGCTCTTTCACCTGAGATCCCCTGAGCTAAGCCTTCCTGTTGCCATGATTTTAAAAGCCTTCGCACTTGTAAATATTTTCCTCTACAAGTCTGAAGATCTCACTCTCCAGACGCCTTAGCAATTTGCTTTGCAAACTATGGCATTCAGTGCCTCGACTCAAATTGGATTTTTAAGTGGAAAGTTCAACTGTTTGAAATCAGCTCGTGAAAATGTGGCCTGAAGCAGTCACTCTGGGTTAAAGCCTAGAAGAGCAAGCGTCCGTAATCGTTCTGGGCCGCCTTCCTGCCGGTTGGCTGCATTAAATACGGCGGCGGCATCTCTTGCTGCGGGGCGCCCAAGCTGTGCGACAGCTCCCAGTTGTAAAAGTGGCGCTGCGATTGGGACTGCGACTGTTGCGACTGCTTCTGCTTGGCGCCCCACAACGGACGCTTGCTATGCTGCTCGTGGTGTTGGTATTGGGATTCGCTTCTGGGCCTGGGGGGGTCATCATCGTGCTGTCCTTGCAAGCGGGCCTCCAAATGTCAGACATGCGGCTTGTGCTGGCCGCCGCAGAGACCGCAACGGATGCCCGCCCAGTGGCAGGCGCGGAGCGGCGGATAGCACCACAGGCAGGGCACAAACAGCGAGAGGAGGGCCAGGCCCAGCCAGCGCTTGCTGCAACCGGCCTCGCTAACGCTGCAATCGCACGGATGTTGGGCCGTCTCGCCCTCGGCATCGCTCATGCAGTGGTAAATCATACAGCGGGCACAGCCCATGCCGGAGATGCACTCGTAGCCGCTGCGAAAGGGATCCGGGGCATATTCGCAGGCCCCGCGACTGTTGAATTGCTCGCTGTACAGCTCGTGGCAGTAGCGGCAGCGCAAACGCGTCTCCTTCTTCAGGATGTCGGATACGTTCGGTTTGTTCAGCGGCTTTTCCGCCCCACCACATCCGCCGGCACCGATTGGCACCGTTTGACCCGCTGCCATGGCCTGGGCCGCCTCCAGAGCGTTCCGTTTCTTCAACGCACTGATAGACTCCCGCCGAGCGTTGAGCACCTGCGCCCCCACCGGCTGCTCCACCACCGGATAGTTGTAATCATGATGGACCGACGTCAGTGTCACGTACGAATAGTTCTCGCTGGCCGCTATCTGACCAGCGGCAGCCGCCGCCGGCGATGGAGCAGCCGATGATGGCGGTGCGTCTGGCGGCGATGTGGTGGCCGATGTTTTGTCCGTGGATATGTAGTGAATGGGCGGCGGTGGCAGCTTCTCCGAGTCAGAGTTGTTGCTATGCCGGTCGCTGACGCTTTCTGCGATAAAGTACGAAGGGATTAGAGATTGTGTCACGAAATATAAATTCTGCTGACTTACTGTGACTTTTCTCGCTGCCCTCGGGGCTAGAATGGATCTTTTGTAAACTCTCGCTCTCCACAGGTAAGTCCAGGGTCATGAAAACATCATCTTCGCCAACCGAATCATATTTGGTTAGCGGCGGGCATATTATCGTCGGATTCGATTTGGCCAGTCCTGAATAATGCAAAGAGAAACGGTCTTATAGCACAGGAAATGGCATTAAATCGCATTCAAGGCAGAAAACAGCCACACGCAAAAGCAGAGAGAATAGTTAAAGTTTCGCAGAGAGAAAGATATATGTTTTGTAGTTTATAGAGCAGAAAATTAGAGTTTATAAGAGGTGTAGTCTATGAGAAATCTCGAAAAGGAACTCCTTAAAAAGCCGTGATGACCTGTGTGGACTATAATATAATAAATCACAAAACAACACATGTGCTGGAAGCCTTGAAGTCCTTGCTAATTACTTTATTCTCCTTCAAAGCAAACAGCACACTTAGACTAAGTTAAGGTACGGCCTCAGCTTAAACACTTACCAATTCGATTGAAATGATAGATTTAATTTGTTGTTTGATTTTTTGTAAACAAATTTGCAATAATCCAATGTGAGTGTGGTTATTATTTTGATAAGTTTTTGGTATTGTGGCAAAAGTAGAGCATAAGACATACGAAAAAGTTATATATATATTAGTAAACGAAAGCAAATGCTAAGGTAGAGACAGAGACAGATACAGATAAAGATTTAGAGGCAGAGGCAGAGGCGAAAACAGAGGCAAAGTTTTGGAGATAGAAAGGCAAGTAATTGGTGTTGTTTAGGAGGCTGTGAAAGGCAACTAAAAAGCGGGCTGACAGACAGAAAGCAGAGATAGAGAGACAGGATGTGCAAGCAGTTCCTTCGTTCATGCAACTAGCATATAGAGGTAGAGCCGGGACAGGGTTTTACCATCGATCAGCTCGTTGTAGGCGCGCAGGACGCCCTTGTCAAAGGCCCGCGCATCGGCGGCCGTTTGAAATGTGAGTCCGTTCCGCTGCTTCCCTGCGCGCCAATGATGAAATGTGGGCATTACTTTGTAATACTTCAGATCACGATTGATCACACAGCTCAAGATTACCTTAAATCAAAACGATAAATTAATAAACTTCTGTTAATAATTTGGTGTGGCAATATACTCACGCTCTGATCGGATATCCTCTGCCCGTAGATGATGTAGTCATGACCCGATGCCAATGGGGATAGCCTAGCCCGCTTCCTAATGGAAACATTGGCCAGGCCACCCCCGGCCAGCGGTAGCCAGCCTTCGGTGCTCTCGTCTCTGGTCATTACCTGTGCGCGTACTGTAACTAAGAAGTCGCTGTAAGATGCAAATCGAGAACAGAGAAAATGTAATTAGTTTTAGTTTTAAAATAACTAAAAATTAACTAAATATTTTAATATAAGGAACCAAAGACACCTGCTTATCCTGCGTTTGAGGCTCAGTTTGGTGTATGAAACCGTTGCCATTGTAAAACCAACGATGGTCTTCAACGAATGCGACCCATCAAGGTCCCTCAGCTCCGTCTATATCTTGAAGAGGATGACCTACAAGTGTCACTAATTTGGCTAATTCAATTTTTCGGCCCGTCAAGGAAGCCATAGCAAGGATACTAGTTGTTGCCACCTGCCGACTGCAGGCAGGACATTCTGAATCATCCGAACGAGAGTGAAAAACCAATGACAACTAAAAATAACAGCAAGTCCTTCGGTTTAAAAATACAAGACCGACCACACAGCGGGCACTGAGCGAAAAGGAATACGAGAACAAAATTTAGGAAGCTGTTAAAAAAAAAAACTCCTTGAAATGTGCTTAAATATTTTATGTAATTTTGGAAAAAGCATACTACTAACATACTTTAAGGCCCTTTTTTCTGTAAAAACAAAAATCTAAAGGATTTTGTTTGCACTATAATTATTTTGAGGCCCCAATATAGTTTTTTCCAGTGTCAGAATGCGATTTAGGGGTGGCGATATGCAAAATGATATTCAACATCCGGCTATGGGGAATTCATTCTTGAAAAAGGGCCGAAACTCCAGTTGACTGCGGGTAGCTCTCGCCTCCTTATGAATGAGGGTCACCATCATCAAGTGGAGTTGCTAGCGACCTGCGCACAAGTTTCGAACAAATTGAATTTGGCGGGGCTTGAGTTGTGGCAGCGGAGTTCCCGGGCAAATATCCCCAAGTTACACTTACAGGTTACTCAATGAAAAAAGCTCCAAAAAAAGGGAGTTGAAACTCCACTGTGCCGCCGCCTGCCAGTGTGTCTGTATGAGGGGAATTGGAGCCGCATGGATATGTATGTGAGGGGTGTGCGAGTTTGTGTGTGTGTGATATATACACATGCTTGTCCTAGTTTCGCTGGGGTTTTACAGAATGAATATTTTGTCGCGACGTCACACAGAGGCTCTTGGAAGCCAGAGAACGAGAACGGAACGGAATACCAGGACATGTCAAGGACTGGTTGGGCTTTCGTATAGTTTTCATTCAGCTACGTCAGCTAGTCAAGGATATATTCCGTGCTCAGTGTGAATGAAAGGAAACTAACGGAACTGCCCAGGGTCAGAGCATAGCGCATAACGGGTTTTCATTGACTAAGAGCGGCGCTAACGGTTCGCTCCGCTTTAGAGTTGCCACCCATTTGGAAAGCAGGGTGTTGTCGAAATAAAAGGAAATATACTACCAACTCCGCCAAACATAAAAAGGACATACCCATACAGTGGCACGCACACACATATACAAATATAGAAGAGCCTGCCCCAAGCCGAAACTAAAAGTCTATCAATATTTGGAAGCTCTCACCCACAGGCACAGCGCATGCGTGGGAAAGAGACAGACTGAGAGAGAGAGAATAGCTCCAGTTATCTTTTTCCACGGACTTGTGTTTGTCTGCCTCTGTGACTGTATGTGTGCGGGAGTTGTCGCCTCTTAATGATCTCTGGCTTTTATCAACTTTGACCACTAACTATACAATTTCTAGCTTTCTAACGAATTTCCATTCATGATAGACTCGAGAGAGTATTAGTTTGGTAGCTGTTGGTATCACCAAGGCATTGTTGCCAACTGAATGGCTCCAATACTCCCACACACACACACAAAGGCTGGCACGCAAGCTTAACCAGCACACCCACACACAGGCAAGGCTGCAGCAGAAGGCAGAAAAAGATGAATGAACAACGCGTGTGTGAGTGTGGGCCTCGGCCTGCGTTTGTGTCGGTGTGGCTGTCGCTGTTGGTGTCAGTGTTGGTGTTTGTGCACACCCACTCGAAAAGACGGAGAGGCGACAACAATAAAAAGTTTCAATACACAGCGCGCCCAGTTAAATAGTCAAATATGTAGTTTTGATAGCCAACCCAGCTAACCAACAACAACAGTCATGTACACAGAGTCTAGTATACATATATGAAACTACATATGTACATATTAGCGTACATATTTGCATATCTACCGTGTCGCGTGGTCACGATGTCCCGCTTACCGTTACATTATTCACATGCCAATCAATTTACAATGCAAAATTGAAATCGAATGTTATTTCCGCTGCAGCTACAGAAAAAAAGGTATACATGACAAAGAGAGTTCTTTTTCTGGAGGGATCATAGAGGGACATAATATAGTTGAACACCAATACTATGGATTATTATTCTTATTTATTTTAGATATCTCGAAGAATAAACGTATATTTGAGATATCTAAAGGAATAATCGTAGATTTTAGATATCTCGAAGAATAAACGTAGATTTTAGATATCTCAAGGAATAAACGCAGGAAATGCTACTTAAGATATGAAGAAACAACCCAAACGGTTGATCTCAAGATCTAAAGAATCTGGGATCAGGAACGACTCTTCATCTTTAGTATTTATAACGTCTGAAGCAGGCCAAGTCAAATAGCAGTCATCCAAAGGAGTACCCTCCATCTAGAGCACCCCTCGTAATAGTTGTATGTCGCATATCAATTCATTATGGAAACGGAATAAGACCAAAGACATGAATGAAACTACAGGAACCTTGGGTGGCTTTTTTCTCACTTCTCGTTGCGCAGGCTTCTTGCTTTAGCTTTTGCCTTGCCCCCCGATGTAGTGCTGTAAATACTGAGGGGAAAACGAATCGCGGGGCGAAACAACAAACGGACAAACACAAAAATGACATCATTTTCGAATAGAATTTAAAGAGCGCCAGTGGCGCGAGGCAATAATACGTGAGTAGTCGTAACAACGGCAATTATTGGACCCAGAGGCGAACGGAAAAAGAAACCGCACCGCAACGCACATGGGGGCGTTCCATTTCATTCATTAAAAGTGTCGACAGACAATGTGGAGACTTCAATTCGCCAGACGAATGACGAATGACGTATGACTCACACGCTTCCTTCATTCATTCACCGCCCCAGTGGTTAGGTTTAGTTGTTCATTGAGGGACTGAGCAGCAGCAGCAGCCTGTCGTCTCAATTAATAAGCGGACCATAAGTTGAGGAATTGTTTCCGACCAATCAGACGCCAATTGGACCCAATTAATCGAGGCACGCCAATCGATCGCAGCTAGCTGGTAACCCTGGAAGAAACGCACTCCGAAAGCCGAAGCGTGGCAACCATAAACTCTATTAAATATGATCCTATTTCAATGATAATTGAAAGGATAATGTGATGTGAAGTTGGTGATTTAGACTGTTTTTTGGCTATCTGCAGCTTTTCCAGGCTCCCTCAAAGGTATCATGATATATCATAATCTATGCTTAATGATTATAGTTATCTTGAGATATGTAATGATATACTAAATCTAGAAACTTTAAATTATATTGCAGGTCAAAAAAATGTTTTTTTTTAAGAATTATTCCCTATATTATTTTTTGTTTTAATAACAAATTATTAATATCTAAATATTTTTTTCCAAACTTCCATTCAAAATAAAAAAAAATACCTGAACCCCTAATTCCACAGAACTTGCTGTAGATTGTAATTAATTTTAAGATGAACCAAAAAAAACGCCATTTAATATTTTAAGAGGGACCAATGTACACAATTAAATATTTAAAGTTATAAATTCATGGCAAATTTGTAAATTTGTAAATTTAAATAAATATTTCTTTAATTTCTGGTTCCTAAATTATTCAATAATTAACTAAGCTTACATAGGCTCCTAATAGTTTTCAGTTCCACTCACCTTTCATGTCCTTCTGTCATGGTTCGTTATCAGAAAGATTCTAATATAGCAGCGTATAGTGTCGGTGTTGTTGTTGTTGGTGGCGAAATACACCATGATTAAAGCATAAAGACATTCAGAGCTGCTGCTGCACAAACTGTTTCCGAAACGAAAAGAACCAAGGACGAACGACTAGAACCAAAAAAACAGCAGCAGGGTTCAAAATAATGGCTTTAAATCCTCTCCTTCCCTCGATGAATGTGGATTATTTGTTTGTTGTTCTTGTTTGTTGTTGCTGCTGTTGTTGCTGCTGTTGTTATCCGATTTGATGTATCTATTGGGGATCCTCTTTGATTTTTTTGGCACAATCTTGGGGATTTGCAATAGTTTTTGGAGGGGGTGGGGCTTTATTCATTCACTGAAAGAGAGGGGCGGGCGGGGAGAGACAACACAAAAATGCATTAATTTTTGTCGATTTTAGTTTTCTTTCTTTTCTTCTCTCGATTTCTCGCTGCAAAATCGAGAATCACTTTTACTTTTCCCCAAATACACAAACGGGGGCCCCACTTATGTGGGCGTGTAGACAAACACAGTGGAAAACTTCGCGCACACACGCACACACACTCGCACACGCAATTTTTCCAAGCAACAAAAGATGTAACAGATGAAAATTGAGCGGAGAGCCCCAATGGCTGGCTCGAATCGGGCAGTTTTTGCAACTAAATTGTCTCGCGAAATGGTTAATTGAATTTATTTATGCTTTTTGGCCTTCCGTTCGACGCGAGCCCTGCTTTTTTATTAACATAAAATTTGCAAAAGCGAAAATTCATTCATACATTTCCACCAAGGCTAGGAACGGAACGCGCTCTCTGTCTTTCCTTCGCTCGCTCGCTCTCTTCAGCTTGCGCAGAAAGTTTTTTGGGCGATTTCTCCATGTGTGTATATGCTGCTGCTTGCTGTTGCTGCTGCCTTTACATATTTCATATTTACATACGCATATACATACATGCAGGCGAAAAGACTGCAACGGAGCTACCAATTTTCACAGATTTTCCAATTTTCCGATTCGTAATTTGCCTGTCTCAGCCTCACTTCTACAATTGTTTTTCTTTCGTTCTCGCTTCGTTTTAATTTATTTAATTACGCGCACGCATACACACACCACGCACACACACACACAGACACCAGGGGCAGACGCAACAAAAAAAGGCGAATTTCGCATTGATTTTGAGTTCCCCTCAGACGCCACCACACACAACGCATTTACTGGTGCATTTACTTGTGCAACTCGCGGCGCCGTCCTTAGTTTTGTTTAAACTTTTTTAATTTTTCAGTCGCAGCGACAATTCCATCCCTAGATTTAATCGGCCAATCGCAAAATGTAGAGGTGTGCAAAATATTTCATCGAATGAAGAGTATAAAAAGTATCGAATAAAAATCGATAAGATTCTCTGCTGCGCACCTGGCTTTTTGAAAATGCCATTTCCCGATGTTTACAGTTTTTGGAAAATAATTAATTTATTTAACACAACGCGTTCCAAATAACGGCTTTATAAAAGCTTACCCACTCGATTAAGGTGTGACCAGCTGAGAGATATCGATAGGGTTGGCATTTGTTTAGACGTTAAGTGTGACCGGCCGACGCCGTGCCCAAAACACCCCCATTGATTTTTTCTTCCTTTCCCTGTTTTTGTGAGCGTTTGATGACGGAAATTTGCAAGTAGACCGCTGAAAATGGCCAAAAAGAAAAGCGAGGAGCACTCAGGTGCCGATGCGAACGACAGCGACTACCAGGAGGAGCCCAACTTCGAGGATCCGCCCAACTTTGTGGACAATATAAGCGATGAAGGTGAGAATGCGCCCCCGACTGCCAGCGCAGCACACGCGGAAATCTAACCTCAATGTGGGAGCGGTGTGCGAAAGTTTGACGTATATATTAATTGATTATATGCGATGCACTTGCAGATCTGCTCGGTGACATGCTGGCCCAGCGCCCCTCGGAGGCGGATGGCGTCGAGAGCGTGGTCGTGGTCGACAACATACCCAAGGTGGAGCCGGTCCGGCTGGAGAAGCTGAAGTCGGTGATCAACAAGCTCTTCTCGCACTGCGGCGACATCGTCAATGTGGTCTATCCAGTGGACGAGGAGGGCAAGACCAAGGGCTACGCCTTCATGGAGTACAAGCACGCCGGCCAGGCGGAGGAAGCCGTCAAGAAGCTGAACAACCATCGCCTTGACAAGAACCATACGTTTTCCGTCAACCTTTTTACCGATTTCCAGAAGTAAGTCCATAGTTTCGCACTCAAGACCAAAGCAAAGCTAAAGCTGACGTGTTGCAGGTACGAGAACATCCCGGAGAAGTGGGAGCCGCCAACGGTGCAGACCTTCAAGGTGCAGAGCGACTTGTACAACTTCATCAACGACCCGGATGCCTACGACCAGTACTGTGTGGCTGCGGAAACGTCGCAGAACTGCGTGCAAGTGGGCTTCTGGCAGAACGTCCTGCCCGAGCCCAGTGAGCTGGAGACGCGCGAGCGCTTCACCGACACCTTCGTCAAGTGGTCGCCGCTGGGAACCTATGTAGTGACCTTCCACAAGCCGGGCGTGGCCATTTGGGGCGGCAGCAGCTTCCAGAAGATCCAGAAGTTCCCCCATCCCGGCACCCAGTTCGTGGAGTTCTCTCCCTGCGAGAACTACCTCGTCACGTACGGCCCAACGCCCACTGGCCAGAAGATCATCATCTGGGACATTCGCACCGGCGCTGAGAAGCGTTCGTTTGTGGCCGACGGCATGTCGGTGCTGTCCATGTTCCGGTGGTCGCACGACGACAAGTTTGTGGCGCGCATGGGCGAGAACTCGATCCACATCTACGAGACGCCATCGTTCTACCTGCTCGACCTCAAGTCCATCAAGATCCCCGGCATTCGTGGCTTCTCGTGGTCGCCCACGGACAATGTGATCGCCTATTGGGTGGAGGAGCAGAACCAGATTCCCGCCCGCGTCACCCTGATGGAGATCCCGAAGAAGCGCGAGACCCGCAACAAGAACCTCTTCCACGTGGCCGACTGCAAGCTGCACTGGCAGAAGTCCGGCGACTATCTGTGCGTCAAGGTGGATCGCTACTCGAAGCTGAAGAAGGACAAGAAGGATCTGGACGTCAAGTTCCTGGGCATGTTCTACAACTTTGAGATCTTCCACATGCGCGAGAAGGAGATCCCTGTGGATTCCGTGGAGATCCGAGAGCTGATTCTGGCCTTCGCCTGGGAGCCCATCGGCAACAAGTTCTCCATCATCCACGGCGAGCCCAACTCCTCCAACGTGAGCTTCTACGAGGTGAACAAGGGCGTGAAGCCCAGTTTGGTGAAGCGGCTGGAGAAGAAGTCCTGCACGCATCTGTTCTGGTCGCCGCGGGGCCAATTCATCGTGATGGCCAACCTCACCATGGGCACCTTCGAGTTTGTGGACTCCACCAACGATTACATAATCAGCGCCTCGCCGGATCACTTCCGTGCCTCCGAGGTCGAGTGGGATCCCACCGGACGCTATGTTGTGACCGGAGTATCCTCGTGGAAGGTGAAGGAGGACACTGGCTTCAACATGTACACGTTCCAGGGTCGCATCATCAAGCGCACCATCCTCAAGAATTTCGTGCAGTTCTTGTGGCGCCCGCGTCCTCCCACCCTGCTCAGCGAGGAGAAGCAGAAGGACATCAAGAAGAACTTGAAGAAGTACTATGCCGTCTTCGAGCAGAAGGATCGCCTGCGGCTCACCCGGGCCTCCAAGGAGCTGCTCGAGAAGCGCGCCCAGCTGCGCGAGACCTTCATGGAGTACCGGACCAAGCGCATCGCAGAGTGGCAGGATCAAAAGAGTCGTCGCGTCATGCTGCGTGGGCGTAAGTATTTTCTCGCAAAGGATTCCGTATTATTTTGTGCCTCAAATGCAATATTTTTCCTTTTTTCTCAACAGACGTGGACACCGACAACTTGGAAACTGAGGAAGTGGATGAAGAGATTGTTGAATTTTTAGTCAAGGAAGAAATCACCCTGCTGGAGTAGACGACCCCCGACTACGCCACACGCCCGCTGTCGTCCCCTGCTCCTTGTCGAACCCTTTGAAGCGATCCTGTCGCCTCCTACGTTTCGTGTCCGGGACGCGTCTACGCCCTGGTTAATGCCAGGGCCCTCTACACCCATTATCCAAGCCGGTAGAGCGCGTCTGCTTGCATATTCATCTCTAAGCGGATCCTTTGCCTATACATACAATACACAATATACAATTTTAATATAAAGTAGCAGTCCCCACATAAAATTACCTTAAAAGAGAGAGAGTGAAACCATCGCGAACAACTAACCAATCTTGAATGTCTTTAATCGAACAGCGCCCTCCTTCCAGTATGGCTAAAACTAGTTTTGCAATGTATTTGTATGTAAACAGCAAAAAGAAAACGAAAACAAAATATTCCTTCGGTTTTTCTGTTTGTTAAATTACGATAAACGATAGTTGGGTGGGTGCATTCTGATTGTGTGTATATCGATAACCAGTTGCCGTTAGCAACGTCTCTCAACGTCAAAGCAAGCGGAGTGTTGTTGATTTCCGCTGTAATTTCTTTGCTTAAAATACAAAAATGGATTTAGGGTCGCCCAGGAAAGGTGGCAGAAAGAAGCGCAAAACGCAGACCACCAAAAGCTATCGGCGGAGGGAGAAGGAAGTGCAAGCCTTGCTCAGGGAAACCGAAAGGAAAGCCGAGGAGCAGAAAATAGACTACGAGGCGCGTAGCTTGCAATTTTTCCATGGCAACGAGGACGAAAGACTGGAAGAAAAGGACTCACCGGTGCAGGAGAAGGGCGGCCAGGAAACCGATGAGGATTCTGGGGGGGAGTTGGCCGCAAAAGTATCGGAATCACCCACTCAAACGTTTATCCAAATCGATCTGCAGGATCCGCCTCTGGTTTGGAATCAGCTCTTCAAGCAGCGTCACTTCTACGACGAGAGCTTACTCTACCGACCGAGCAACACCCTACACTTCCAGCTCCAGCTGGGTGACGTTCGGCTGAAGGACTGCCAGATTCGCATGTTGAACCGCTACCAGGAGCAGGCCAAGAGCTCTTCCAGCAAGCTGAGCTCCGAGCTGATAGCCCAGCTGAGCAAGGTGAATCCCCCCAAGTTCCTGGTGGACACCACCTTGTATCGCAGCGTTTGCCACAGGGAGTTCAAGAGCGTATTCTTTGAGCCAATGACTCCAGATCAGTTCCAGGGATTGCCCAACAGGCGCTTCTTGAAGTTGACCCTAAAACAACTCCGATTCAGCCTGCATCCCCAACTGATGGAGGAGCACCGACTGGCCCAGCAGCTGGAGGATCTCTTCGATATTTACACCTATCAGCGGAGACACCGGGTCTGCCGGAAATTAAAAGAGGAACTCGATATTGCCCGGCAGGTGGCCATCAAGCTGCTCGCCTCCGCTGGCGAGGATCAGACCTCCGAGGTGAAGCGTCAATTCAAGCTAACCCAGCATTTGCGACAGCGCTACTACTCGGAGTCGGCCGCCGAGCGTATTCTTCTCAAGCGTCTGCTGAAGGACTGGGCCAAGCTAAAGGAACTCCGCCGCAAGCAGCAGTTTCAGTGCACTCGCTTCCAACTGGGCCTACGCGTAGTACATTCGTCCGATTTGCAAGCTTCTTATTCCGAGTGGAAGGAGAGCTTCGAAACGGATCTGGCGGAGGTGTATCGGGAGCAACTGGAGGTCTTTTACACCCGTCAGCGTCTGTGGACCGAGGAAAGGTCCAAGGGTGGGAAATCCGCTTCTCAAGCGAAGCCGCCTCGCAAGCCCCAGTTCGATCGGATCATGGCAAGATTGCGGAAGGAGTTCAACAAGGCCTTCAAGGATCCCGTAGAGCCGTTTGTGGAAATCATGCGCCTGTATGCGGATGAGGCAGCTGCCAGGACCAATATTCCAGGCAGTAGTGCACAGTCGACCAAGGCCCGTAACTACTTTCTCAAGATTTTCCTCGATGGAGAGTTCGTGGGCCAGTCCAGAAGCTATCGCCTGGAGCCGGATCTACAGATCACCATCAACGAGTGCATGGGAGTGTTGCTGGAGAGGACGCTGCCGGAGAACCTAAATATTTGGGTGTGTAAAGATTCTTAGGCTTTTATATCTATTTAATATCGGGGACTTATTAGCTTTATTTGCAACCCTTTAAAGTAGGCTATATATTCTTAGGCGGCATTAACTTTAGAGGCAATTCTTTAATGTATTTATAGGGAGCAGTAAAACAGGGTTTAATAATTATAAAATGTACAATTTTAATTTATTTTCCTGTAATCTTGAGATCCTATATCATCTAGAAGCGTTGCTTATAGTCCAGCTTCTGAGAGTTTTGTTACTATTTAGTAATAAGATCCTTTTCATCTTGACAACGTTGGACCCCTACATATTCATAATTATATCAAAATATTATAATTTGTTTACCCCTTAGCTCTATGAAAAATCCACTCTGACACCCCGAAGTCGCCGCTTGGCCCAGATGAGCACTTCGTTGCAGATTAACTTCAAGGGTGATGCAGTCCAGGAGAAGCTAAGTTTCCGGACTGCATCCTCAGTCTCCCCGCAACTGGCGGGCGACGTTTATGTGTTCTACGACTACCGCTCCACTGAAGGATTGAGAGGTGAACACAGTCTCGATGATGTCCAAAGACTCCCGCTTTCACTGCGACAAAAGTTGATTCCTCCAAAGCTTCCCGCTTTGCCAGAAGCTTCCAAGGAGTTGGTGGGTCCCAGAGCACCTTACCGACGAATTCGTCAGAGCACATTGCCACCCCTGATCTTCCTCGAACAGCAGCTCCAATTCTGTGACATTGACACGCTTCTGGAGGACAGGCGGTTGCATTTGCTCCGCTCCCGCCATCAACAGCGGAATCTGCACACCAAGCAGCTGCGCTTTGTGCCCGCCCTGGAGCACGAGATCACCGAGGAGGAGCCGCTGCCCGATAGCCATGGCCTAGGCCAACTCCTGAATCAGGGAACCTACTGGAATCCCATCGATCTGCACAAGCACCGCGGCCGGAAGTTCCTTAAGCTGCTCTACGAGGTGATCAGCAGTCAGAGTGCCCGAAGGGCGAGGACCCTGCAGACGCCTCTGCCCCTGCTCCTGCTGGCCGAGCATTCGGATCATGCCTCAACCACGGGCTGGACGGCGCTTTGGCGTGCCCTCGGCTCTGTTTTCCAACAGCAGCCGGAGTCCCTGCCCCGAGAGCCACCGGTTTGGTCCGGCCCCCAGCCCATGCATGATCTCTACCAGCACTTTAACGTTTCGCTGCATGTGGTGAGGGCCACGGGGGTTCCAGTGCGCAGTCGCCACATTCTGAACATCAATGAGCGACGCACCAGCTTCGGTGGCGACATGGGCACCAGTCTATTTGTGACACAAAGTGAGTACCTAAATCTTTAGCCCTGTCAGAGATCTCCAATTGTTCAGCATCCTGCCACAGCTCTCATGTACTCCAATGTCCGACCCTTTGTGACGCTGAGCTACGGACAGCGTTTGTGCCGGAGTCGCACCGCCGAGGGCAGCAATCCCACCTGGAACGAGCAACTGCAGCTGCAGATCCACAGCCAGTTCGGTGATCTGCGCGAGGATCTCAAGATCACCTTGTTCGACGAACTCATCGAGCAGCAATACAGCGACGAAGCATCCGATCTGTACCAGCGCGTCCAGTGCAATTGGTTGGGCGAGTTCCGGGTGCCCATCAACACTCTGCTGTTCAGTCGAAAGGTGAGCGAATCGACCTGTGCTATCCCAGATGTTAACCCTTTCAATACCCAGTTTGAGGGCTGCATTGAGTTGTCCATGCCAAAGGTTCTGGTGGGCTACAAGCGCCCCCTGATCGACTCCGTGACCAACATGTCCACGGATCAGTATCCCGAGTTCAAGGAGGCCGTGCATCTGTGGTTCTACCTGAGCATCGAGCCGGGTAAGGGAGACCTAATGCCGCTCCACTCGAGTGCCCTGGCCTGTGCCGAGACGCCGGAACTGCAGCATTATCTCGGCGAGAGGAAGCTGGAGCTGTTGCAATTTCTGCCGCAGCCAAAGCGCTATGTGGAACCGCTGGTGTGCACCGCCCAGGGGAAGAGGGTGTGCCTCACTCGGCTACTGGACCCGATTCCCCTGCCTCCGGCAGTGGCCAGTGAGGAGAATCCCGTGGAGATTTCCTGCCGCTTCGTTTCCCTGCTGAGTCAGTTCCGCACCTATGATCCCTGTCAGGGGTTCCGCGGCGTTTGGCTGGACAATCAGACACTGCTGGACAGCACCTGGTGCTCGGTGAAGGATCTGGGTGTCCTGCTCTGCAACTATCTGCTCGCCTTGGGTATGGAGTGCTGGCTCATCCTGGGCGTGGCCTGTCCCCATGGCGAGTGCTCCTTTGTGCTCTTCCGCCACCCAGAGACAGCCGAGCTGTTTCTAGTGTCCCCAGCATCGGGAAAGCGCTATCAAGTGCAGGATGTCTATTGTCCACTAAGACGCGTCTTCTGCTTAGTGGGAAAACACAATGTAAGTTGGAGGACTCCTTAAACCTTGAGCTATAATTGATTACTTGTATTACCTTTAGATATTCTTTAATGTTCAAACGGAAAACCGCGTCAGCATGACAAACTTCAATCTGCAGGACGGCTCCTGCTGGTTCCCACTCTTTAGCCGACGCGTTCCTGCCCCCCAGAGTTGCGTCCAGAAGCTGGACTATATGTACAAGCGGAACCATGATCTCAGCCAGCTGCAAAAGCACATTGAACGAAAGATTATGAAGAAGATCAGTGCGTGGCGCACCACCAGGAAGACTGTCTGGAATCGGTGGGTATTTTTTCTTTAATAATATAAATATTATTATTAAGTACATGTAATCCTTTCAGAGCCTTTCAGCCGCGCCTAGAGGAAATCCTCAGCGATATGGAAAGCCTGGCCACCTTTTCCCGAGGCCGTTATGATGAGCCCGTTTATAGCGAGCAGCTGGAACGAGAGTATCCCAATTACAGGGTAAGTTCTTTCCTGGTCTGTATATTAAATAAATATACATATAATAAAATATAATCAATAAGCAGGTAGATTATAGTGTCAAAAAAAACATTATTCTAGACAAGATAAAAAGTTCTGAAGTCTTCTTTTTTATAACTACATAAGAAAATATCATTTGAAATGATAATGAGTGCAGAGCAATCGGCACAAAGTCCGATATAAAATGAGTGGGTTTAACTAAATACTGGTGAAATGATTATCAGCGAATATGTTATATGACCATTGCTTATCTTTGTGGCCCAATTGTTTTATTGTATTGTGAAGAATTTTTAGCAAACTTACTTCTTACTTGTTACCACAAAAATTCTAAATATTACCTAAGTTTTATAGACTTTGGCCATTGACAACTTTCCACAGTTATCAGTGATTCGTCACGACTCTACGCGCAATCTCTGCCCCGCTCATCAATCACTATCTTCCAATCGATCACTAACCCCGCTCCTGCTCTTGTACCACACAGCTATACGGCTTCACCCTCAACTTTTCCTACACCAATCTGGCGGCGATATCGGAACGCATTCGGACGACCTGCATCCATTACAACAACGACGCCTCGGTGGAGTTCTGTGTGGCAGTGCACCTGCATGCCCATGTAAACGATGTAATATCGGTGTGGCTGTTCCTGATGTCCATGGTGCCACTTTTATAAATGGATTTTTATTATATTTTAAAGTGTAATAAAAAAAAATGATAGAGAAATCCTAGTTGTAAAAATGTTTACAAAATTACAAAGATCTCTAAAGTTTAACCTTTTATCTATAAAAGTCATTGAAGTCAGTTAAAAACAGGCAAAATCAAATCCAATCACTCCAGTTAGGGACTTTCCTTTGACGATATCAATGTGATTCATACAATTTATTTATATTTATATTATTAATATATTTTTATATCTATTAAAGCTCAGAATTGAGACAACAAGACATAAACCATTACAGAATCTATAAGATGTTCTATAAATTCTGGGAATTCTAAATACTTACCATCATTTTACATGTAATTAAAAAATAAGTCGTAAATCCCAATCGAAAGCTAATATAAATCGTGTTACATACAAGATTACGAGAAAATCAAGTGCTATCACTCCTCTCCTAATCGTACCTGCTTTCCCTTTCCAGTGCAAGCACATGGGGGATACAGGCACAAGTAAAGTACAAGTGCCACAGGTGGTGGTGTGATTCAGAGCACGCGAACCCAAATCGAAATGCCAGAGGCTATCCCCCTTGCCAAGCGGGAATGGGAGCTGCTTTATCAGTTCAGAACTGCAGGCCTAACTAAACGGACTGATTTTTATCGCCTTCAAAAACCGGCGGCAAAAAAAAAGAAGAGGAAAACACTGTTGCCGCAAATATAATCTATTTAATTTGGTTTACAGCCCGAAAAATGTGTGTATTTGTACTTATAGAAAAAGAGCGTGTAGTGTACGCTTCGTATTTATGATAAGCGATGACGGTGACTGGGTACGGAGGCACCAGGTGCCTCACCTCACCTCGAACGACAACGGCAACGGGGTTAGTTCGCCGCGCACCCTGAAACCGACGATACGTCGCCTGATACCGTTCCCATTGTAGTTTCTCTATAGTTCAACATGTTCGAGAAACTGGCCGAGGATTATGCCAAATGCAAGCGCTATGTGAAATGGCTGTATTTGCTCTACGAGCTGAACACTCAGATCGCCATCTGTGAGCCCTGGGAGAAGGTTTTCCTCAGTGAGTATTTGTCCTCCCACACATCCCGAACAAAACCCACGCAATTTGTGATTGTCTTTACTCATCGATATCTTATCTACGCCGGTCGTTCGTTCGGTCAGTTTGCTGGTCTTAGTCATGGCGCAGCGTGAACACCCGACCCGAGCCTCCCACAAGAGACTAACAATCTTTCGCTTTCTCCTCCACAGACGTCCTGCTCGGCAGCTGCATGTCCCTCTTCCTATACGCATCCTTCACCTATGTGCCCGGCTATTGTTTAAGCGTCTTCCATCTCCTGTGGCCCTTGGCGGGCGTGCAAAATCTCAATGCCGGCTCCACCTGCACCACGAACATGGATGGCTTCTGTGGAAACGAGAGTGGAGCAGTGCTAACGTAATCTTAGTCTAGTCTTATCAATAACAATAAATATTTTTAAAACTCAACGGCTGTGACGTCTTAATCCGAGTGCCGTAGCTGGCAGCTATGTAAAACAATTGGTAAAGGTTGGCAGCGTTGGTCGATATCGATGGTCGTCGATGTTTTCAAAATATAACATCGATGTATCGCTTAACATCGGCATCAAAAATAACATCGGAAAACATTGCCCAAAAAAAAATCGATGCATCGTTAAATATTTGGTTTTTGTCGTTATTCTAAAGTAAGTGCATCTGTAATTGTAATATATATCCATTTGCAACTAATATGTATACATATTTTGGCATTGTTATTTAATTTTTTAAATTTTCTCATCTAACATATATCCAAGCCGACAATCTAGACCCCGATGTTTCGTCAAACATCGATGCCTAACATCGAAATCATCAAAAACATCGCTAAGAAAAACATCGATGTTTCGGCGTTATTGGCAAATGAGCAAACGATCACACTACCGAAATTAAACAAACAAAATAACGAATATCACATTAAATTTAACAATTTTTGACCATGGCAAATGATAAGTGGACGGCTTTGCGGACGATGTGACAGAAATGTAATGTCTTCACAACCTTTGGGGACATACAGGACATCCAGATGCCGGTGGACTATGAGTCCCAGCGTAACAGAGGATTCGCCTTCATTGAGTTCGAAGATTACGAGGATGCAGCTTACGCAGTAGACAACATGGTAAGTGGGGACAACTAAAAATCCTTGTATAACTCACTACATGCCACTTCCTTTTCAGAACGATTTCGAGTAGTGTGGACGCACGATTCGCGTTCACTTGGCCAAACCCGTGCGCGTGCAGGAGGACAGTTTCAAACCCGTTTGGGCAGATGATGACTGGTTGCAGAAGCATGCCGGCG